>JAOYMU010000001.1:135934741-135947105 GCA_025802295.1 Psammodynastes pulverulentus | reverse complement strand
AATACAAACACAAACACACATCCTTCACATTCTATACATTGAATTGAAACCCCCTGGTATTGCATTAATATTGCACTGTACCCACTTCACCAGTGTCTTGCTGTTGAGTGACCAAGCCTACTCGTTGGCTGCATACCCAGAAAGTTGATGCTGCTAACTACTTCCACAGGTAAAACATTAATACTCAAAAAGACAACTTATGCTTCCCTTTTCTGAAATGACAACGATTTCTTTAGTTTTTCCAATGTTTAAAACAAGGCTGTTTTTATTACACCATTTTACCAAACCCTCTACCTCCTTGTGGTAATTGTCATCCTGAATAAGGCCAACTATTATTGTATCAGCCACATGCTTCACAATATGGTTAGTGACAAACCTTGCACAACAGTCATGGGTCAACAGGATGAACAACAGCAGACTTAGGACACAGCCCTGAGAACCTGCGCCCAGGAAAATGGTGTTAGAAATATTAGTCGCAACTCGCACATATGGGACCTATCAATAAGAAAATCAAGAATCCAGTTGCACAAAGGAATATTAAAGCCTAAAAGGCCCAGTTTGTCTACTAGATGCAGAGGAATGATTGTATGAAATGCCAAACTGAGGTAGAACTGTTATAGGCCTGAAGTAACCGAACTGAAGGCCTGGCAGCATTTTCCCTTCCTCCCACTTATGTTGAAAAGAATGAAGACAGAGCTATTTTCTAATATTCTTTTGTTTTCCCAGCTTTAAATCATATTTTGCTAAGCATCATATTCTTTCTCCAAGATAACCCCTGTAGGTGAGCTTCTGGAAAATAAGTGAGGTCCCAGAAGAACAGCCACCATAGGTCTGTCACAAATATGTCAAGTCACATAAGCTTTAGCTCCTCCTTTGAGAGAGAATTGCAAGTTTAATAGATTCAAGAAGGCCATTGACATAGTATATCTTAACCTCAGCAAAACATTCAACAAAATGTTTTATAATGTCTTAATAAATTAATAAAATGATAAAATATAAGCTAGGTGATAAATCTCTTAGATGGCTTCATAACTGACTGAACATTCACATCCAGAAAATAATGACATATGACTACACAATAGATTACAGAGTAGTACTGAATGAAGTGATCCTAGAGTGTACACTTTTATTAATCACTTGAATTGAGGATATGATTATCAAATGTGCAGATGACACAAAAATTGGCAAAGTAGCTCATTCTTCAGAAGAGAAAGCAAAGATTTAAAAAGATATGCATAAGTTCATACAGGAACAACTACAATGAAATTTAGGGTGAGAAATGTAAAGTTCTGCATCTGGGGAGAAAAACAGAAGTCATCATTAGAGGTAGTCCTTGATTCATGACTGGTCAGTCAAAAGTACTTCTAGCTGTTGTAAAATGTTACACATATCTTGTGATCACATGCCATAATTCGCAATGTTTTTTTCCAGTTTCCAGGAAAAAACACCCATTCAGGAGAATAGATTAGGGCTTCCAACTTACAAGTGTATGATTCACTTAATGACCACTGTAAATATTGTTGTAAAACAATATTGTTGTTGATCATGTGGGTGCCTCGATATACAACTGACACAGTTTACGAACAAACTTGTGGTCCTATTGTGGTCATTAGTTGAAGGCTACCTTACAGGATAAAAGGAATTTGCCTGGGCTACATTGGTAACAATCATGAAAAGAATCAGAAACTGGACTTAACCCAAAAGTATGATGCTAAAAAGACAAATTTTCTTTTAAATACATTAATAGGAACTTGAACCACGCATTTCTACTTCTGTTAGGCCTCATTTGGGATACTGTGTCCAGTTCTCTACAGGCCTTCTCACAGGGTTGTTACTAGACAGTAATACTCAACATTAAAACCAAAACATGTGGCTCCTTTAGAAAATCTTTCTTTCCAACTCTCATTACAGAATAAACCTTTTCTACAGTGTGCATAATACATTCCTACCATTTCAACCTGTAATGGTTTTCAACTAAAAATGCAAACATTGCATTATACATAGAAGTTTATTCTGCATCATATATTTGCTTGAGACTCAGAATAAAGATAGCATAAAACAGGCTTATATCAGTATTATAATACTGATATTAATATCTTCAATTACTCGATTCCTAATATAGACTTTGCCTTTTAACAGCAGCCAGACATTGGATAAAACATATTCAAGCCATCCTGCACAAACCCAATATCCTTCCCTTGGACAATCAGTCATAAGTAAAATCCCATCAACATCTATTAAGTTAGGACATTTTGCCTGAATAAATTCATTTAGACAATTTGTAAAATTTAAATATCTTTATCATTTCTTTCAACAGTATCAACTAAAGATGTGAAGAGTCACAAAAGGTTCTGGAAAAAAAAGAGGAAAATGAAAATAATATACATTCATATACTTTTACTCCCCAAGTCCAGATTTGTTGATTAATTTTCATAACTTTCCATGAATATGTTCTGCTAGAAAGTGTTAAAATCAGCTTAACTAAATCTTCTGAGCTTACCTAAAAGATTTTATCACTAAATAAAATTCTGGTAAGTCATTCAATCAAAGTACGTATTTTTTCTGCCCATTTTCTATCATGGGTCTTTCATTTGAGCAATTAATATTACTCTGATATCATAAAATAAATATTTCATGATAATGAGAAATGAATGCAATATAATTTCAAGAATATCAAGCATACTTTCTATGAAGGAATCATGATGTAAACTTATTTTTATAATACAGAACTAATATAGAAATTAAACAGTCTTTATAATACTCTTCATTTGATAGATGAATTCTTCAGCTGACATAATTACACCTGTCACCAACACAATTATTAGCTCTTTAAATATATAATGTTCTACCTAAATCAATGAAGTCCTGGCAGGTGGTCAATAATTCAAGTTAACATTCTAGAATTAAAAGGTAAAATGCTCTATGAAACCTACATACCTGTAAAGTTACTCATTGAGTAAATCATAGTCATCAAGTGTCATCAAGTACTTCTGATATACACTTGGTTTATTAGTAAATGATTTTTTATTTTACAAATTTGTGCCAAAGACCTGAAATTTTTAATGTCCTAAATCTACCCTAAATCTGCAAATCTCAATTAGTAAAGGTTTTCCCAGACATTAAGAAATTAAACCAAATTAATGTAATACACAGACTAAATTATAAATGAGTATACAATTTAATTTTTAATCATGAATACAGAGTCCCCCATTATATGAAGAGTAATATAGAACTACATTATTTCAGTAACTGTTACCACAACCTAGTTAGGTAGGTTGTATGTTCTGAACATTGAAGAAATGATCAACAGTATTACTAAATATTTATTCACCATTGTGCAATTTTATGGTGGTATTAAGAAATCGGAAACATTCTCTTATCCCAATAATTTAATAAAGAGATTTGAGAAATTATAAAACGTATGTAATTCAGAACTTATATTATCTATGTGTGATTTACAATTAAATATGAATAAATGCATACTAAGTATTCATAGTATTCCTAAGCAGTACTTCTTAAATTTAGTTTTAAGGCTAGCACTCAAGGTTTTTCAAGCTCGTTTTGTCCATGATCATGCATCCCATTTAATTATAAAATACAGTTTTATATTTTAACTTGTTAGAAAGGAATCTAAGGTACTCAAACATTTTGTAGGATTTGGGAGGAAAACAAGCCTTTATAAATAAATAAATATTCTATGAAGTTAAGAATACCTCTTATGAAAAATGTGTGAGTTTTTTCTAACAATTACAAAACAAATCAATGTTCTTTACTACTGCACAAGGACTGGACACATACAAATATTCTTCCCCTTTTAAATCATGATAAGAATTTTCCTGATCACCACTACGTCCACGTTAAAAATAATTCTATTTAAGGGATAGTTAGTTTTAGTACAAATTTAAATTAATATTTCTTTATTAATAATTTAAAAAAAATTAATAAAAATGATCCACTTTCTCAAAAAAAAACCTTTGGCATTGCAATGATATTTTGAAAGTGTACTAAGTTATAAAATAAGCATCTTGTATACAGAAGGTTCCATATTAAATTCCTAGTATCTGTAACAATCCATAAATTATTTATAATAATTAGATCATAATAGTTTAGAATATTGCTTGACCATTATAAATCTGTGAAGCAAGACTTTTCTAATTATTACCACCCTCTCTTCTTTTATATAATTTCTCTAGCCTCAGTCATCATTTGATCAGTCAAATTGCAATTTTTTTTTACCCAACATAAGGAAAATCAGCTCCAAGCATTTTACTTTTGATAAGATTTATGTAAAATTCAAGCATCACATGGAATTTTATGCTGAGACCTTAAACAATACTTAATATTCAAATACAATATTGTTTCATTTTAAACAAGACTTAAAAACCAATCAAAACTGATAGAAATCAGATATTTTAAAGCACGAACGTTGGCTGCAGTGTTTTAGTAGATAAATGCAAAGTGTATCACAAAAGGTATTGTGCAAGCGAAGCACCCTCCTCAAAATATTAAAATAATGGGTTGGTCCTAACAGAAGTATTTTCTGAACATATGTGTGGTACATAGAGAAAATTGGAGAAAGCCTACAAAACAATTGCAATAGGATTTTCAGAGGATCTGGCTACTTTGTCTTAGGACATACTATATAGCACAAGGAAAAGACAATATATCATTTACCCCACTTCTGCAATATCTGAAGTTTAAAAAAAAGTAGACAAGTTGACTGAGCTTGAGTTTGAGTAAAGACCCAACCTCTCTCTATCAACAAGGTATGTCCAACACAAACCAATTCTGCCATACAAAATCACAATTATCAGACTACTTTCACTACTGTGAGATACATATAAACTTTTTTTTTCTGTTTGACTCTAGCAAAATGATAATGCATCCTCTTTGTTCAATTACGGTCTATACCTTGTTCTTTGTAAATGAACTAAATAATCAGATGGAAGAAAAAATGTGAGCAGCTGTTGAACAAAACAAAGACAGGTTCAAATAATCGAAACAGAATGTTCTAATACCTATTTGCCATATTTACAAAATATAACATGTAGTGAGAACTATACTTTTCCATAGGCCAAAATTTTTGACAGTAAATTTGTGCCCAGAATAGAAAATAAACAAACATTCACCATAATTTTATATTTTTCACATATTTTCCTCTCTCAGTAAGCTACAAAATTATTAAAGATTAAATGTTTCAAAAATAGTCACATGTTATAATCAAGCAGTAATTTATAAATCCTGCACTTCCTGCTAAAATAGCAGCTATTTTACATTCCTGCATCATAGATATATGCCAGCCTGTCAGGCTTAAAGAACAGCATATATGTATACATACATACAAATATTCAAATTTACTAGCACAATAGTAAATTTGTCTGCAAATAGATGATGTATTAAATATTGTTTCTCAATATTTAAAAGGGCCACAAAGCCTTACCTTTTAGCAGAGGCAGTGGAGTTAACTCAATAGGCTTGCCCTGAGACCGAAACTGGGAGGAGCTTTGCGACCTCTTCTGCCTAGCTTTTCTGACGGACTTCCGAGAAAATCCGTCTACTTTATCCACTGATGGAGGAGTGGTTGGTGCTGAGGACATATCCCTACTGAAAAGAACAGACATTATTTCCAAGTAAATATGAAGGAAAACAAAACCTAATCTGTCCATGTTTTACTGTCATTCAGATCATAATACCAAATAATAGTTAACTACTGTGTATAGTTTAGTTTTCCTTCCTATCTTCCAGTTGTGTGGAATTTTATCAAGAATTCTCCAACCAACTTGACCAATGCTGACAGTTCAAGAAGGTGACCTCAATGTATTTGAGGAAGAGTGTCTTTAATACACTGGACATATGCAGTAACCTTTTTTTTAAGCCCCATTATCCTAATCCAGTTCTGATTACCCTATCTTGAAAGCAACTAATCAGATCTATCAAACAACAGTAGGGACTACTTGAACTTTTCCATGTTGTCTGGCTTTACAACTTTTTCAGTTTCCTGTGCCATGAATTTATTTTATTGCCATTGTATTCTCCTTCCTCTGAGATACTCTTCAAAATTTTCCTGCATGTATTACATTCATCTGCCACTAACAGGCAGAGAAAACAAATCTATAATATCTTAATAGCAATAACACTCCAGTAATACATACATACATACATACATACATACATACATACATACATACATACATACATAGGAATTACATTTTTTCTACAATTATTGTATTTTAGCAAGCGTATAATGTGTCTCCCAGTCAACACAACTGAAAAATTCCACATTCAAGGACACCTATCCAGTAACAGTTTATGCAAAAATTAGACAGTTAATATATCTGCTATTATGCTATACTTTTACTTTTGCTTCACAGAAAATGGGGGAAACAGTAGATGATACATAACTTGTCTATTTAAACTTAAAATTAAAGCTTTTTCATCATTACATAGCCTTCCCATGAATCAGAGGTATGCTGTTGGAACATAGAAGCTGTCTAAGTTAGCTATAGATCAAGTCCCTAAACCCATCTCACCCATTACTTGTGCTCCCTGCCCATCACGGACTGTCCCTCTCACAGCTAATTCAGATCTAGAAGTTGCTGGTGGACCAGATTTCTACTTTTGCTTTTCATATCTTATCTCTATGAGTATTATCAGTCAAGTAGCTGCTTCCTTCCTAAACCTGGTATGTGGCATCTAGTCACCTTTCTCAGTGAGCCAAACATACCACTCTTCATTAGTTAAGCAAAATGTAGGGAATAGCCTGGGAAAGAGGAAAATATAAATGCAGCAGTAGCATCCTGATAAGCACAAGATTAATTTTTTTTTAAACTCATAACTTCGTAGCATTTCCATGCTATCATTGTTTTCTCACCTTGCATGCTTTAGGGGCTTTCTCCTCTACTATTTTCAGTCCATTCAAGCCAAAGCATCTATTTATATAGCAAATACATAGAGGCTGAGGAGATTCTTAGAGTATCTTGGCATTCAGACAAGTTTAGCTCAACCTTGCTCATGTTAGAAGAGAAAGACTTTGTGTGTTACCACCTTATAAAGATAACAATAATGCTAAAGATGGAAAAGTAAATTCAGTAAAAAAATGTCTAAATAAAAATAAAAATGTTTTATCATATTTAAAAATATATAAATGTACTCCTAGGGGGAAAAAGTGGTTTCTTGGTTTTTTGATGGAGATGTAGGTCTGAAACAATAAATTAAATATGTAATATCAATCTTTTAAAGCAAGGCTTATGCCCCAAACAGATTTTCAAGTGATACTAAGCATAATAGTAAAATTACATATTATAAAAAACTCATTAAAAATCAGTACAATATTGATTTCTTTAATAATTTTAATCAGGTCAGTAAGACCACACAATGAGACATCTACACAATCTTTTTTAAGACAAAAGGTATTACTGCCATGATGACATACTTCTGAACACTAATTTGAATTTAACTTATCAAACCCTGAAAATTTGATATCTGGGTATTATAAACATGACAATATAGCTACCAAAATTTAAGTGGGACAAACCACAATTGTATGCATAAGAGATATTTTTCTACTACAAAAATCACACCAATTGATGCTCAGTGGGAAAAGGAGATTTATCAAAATCAATTGCTACTTTATCAAGTCGTTATTCTCATGGCCACCATTGCATTGTTACACCAAGTTGCATAGCCTGGTATGAAAATATAGTGATACTTGATTAGAATAATAGTTATCAATTTTAATATAACATAAACAATTTATATGTAAGGCTTTCTACAAGAGTAACATTGCCATCAGTATTTTAGTTGCATAAAAACCAGCACCTTATGCTTACTGAGAAGTGTTCTTCAAATAACAAAAATATTACTTTAATTCCACTGGGAATTGGAAATCCTCCCTCCCATACTGTAACATGGACAGAGCACAATTCCAGCCACTAAATCCAAAGGTTCAACAAACTTTCGCCCCCCAACTGTACTTAGACTAGAATCTTAGGTTCTGAATATATTAAGGATGGTTTATATGTGCACTGCCCATGATTCTTAGAATACATTATCTCCATCCCTCCAGAAATACTTCCACAGCCTCAGAACCAATCACCATATTAACTGACAAGTCCTCAAACAGATCAGTTCAGCTGCAGGATCATTGTGTCAACAAGAAGCAACACATCTCAGCTATAAATTTAGTAACAGTTCTTCTCTCCTTCTTTATAAATTATTAAACCTCATTCTAACTTAGCCATCCTTAGCAATAAGGATAAACAAAATCATGTCTTCTAAAATAGGACCTCATTCTTTAAAAATGGGAATAACAAATTATTCTTGAAATAACTGCCATTTATTAAGGTGAACCGCAGCATTTATCCCCACCACCAGCACCACTGAGACAGTGCAGAGATGAGAAGGATTATTTTTTAAAGGAGGTGATCGAAAGATGATGATTACTTATAAAGCAACTGATTTATCACAGACGTCAGAGATTGGGAGAAGGGAAAATTAGAAAACGAGGTTGAAAAAAAATACCAAGGACATTAAAAAGGAAGGGATCCTTTGATAACAGAGGAGACATCGATCCCGATGTGCGATCGGCTGCCCGCTTTTGCCTATGCTAGATGACCCCCAAGAAGGAAGAGATCAACTCCTAAAAGATCTCGCGTGCCGGGTTTTTACAGAAAACCCTAAGCCGCTCTCCTTCCACCGGCTCCCTCTTCTCCGCCCCCTCTCTAATCATGCTCCCCCATTTCTCCCCTTCGGCTTCCCCGGCCTGGTAAGCAAGTTACCTTGATCCCTCCTGGTAGAGAATCCGGAGACAAGAAAAGGAGAGAAAAGGACGAGGTCGATCCCTGGTTGAAGCGAAGGCGGCAAGCCTAGTCGGCGCGTGTCTCTCCCTCCCTCTCTCTTTCTGCGGTGCGCTCCCTGCCGCAGAAGCAGCAGCCGCAGCCTGGTAGGCCTCGTCGGCCTCCCCAGCGCAAAACGACGTTAGCGGCGGAGTCAGGATCGGAGGCGGCGGCGGGCAAGAGAAGGACACTAACGTTGAGGTTTAGGCACATATAGTACCAGATTCTAAATCGAAGCCATTCCTAGAAGCTGCTTGTCTCAGGGTTCTTTGGGCCTGCAGTGAAGCATCGTCCTTCCTCAGATCCATTCTATCTCCTTCGAGATGAGGGCTGAACTTGAGAGAAGGAATAATTTTGGAGCAACCACTCAAAGAGTCAAAATGCAAATCATCTAACCATTTATCTACAGAGACCCCCCTGCATTTCCCTGGCATCCCAGCCTCCAAGGTTTGCCAACTTTCATTCTCATTCCCTTGGTTGTTGCCCCTTGGGAAGAGGGGCGGCCCCCTGGGAGGAACTTGGCCAGAAGGGAAATGCAAAAACAGCCAATTCTTTCCAGGGATTCAACCTCTGCAAAACAGAAGGGCAGCTAATCACCAGGTCAGAAGAGAAATCACTCCTGGGAGGAATGGAGCCGTGTGGCTAAGGGGCCGAGGAAGCTTCTTTGGGAAAACGGAGACCTTACCTTCATAAGGGGAGGCTGAGGGAGCAGAAACCTGCCAGAAGGAATGCAGGGGAGCTAAGAAGGAAGGAAGGCCTCTGTGTGTGTATGTGCAAACAGAAGAATAGACCCCCATGGGTGAAATGATATTTTCAGGAAGGGAGTCATAGCAACTGAACTACATAGTTGTTCCAACAAGAAATGGAAAAAAGAAGAGATCATTTGGATCCTTTGGGCCACACGGTGCTGAGTAGCATGTGGCCAATGAGAGAGCTGCTCCTCCTTAGGTCCTCTCGGTCCACTTTAGCAGCTTCTGGAAACCTCCCTTTGCCCGAGATGGGGGGGGGATTGGGGGGAGCAGAGAGTGGGAGAGTGGGCTTTGCTGCATTTGAGGCACAGCAAGCAACTGAAAGGGCTCTCCCAGCCCTTTTGGAGTTGCAAAAGTCATGGGAAGAAGAGGCCATCCTTATATGGAAGGAAGGGGAACTGTGGAGGAATAGGTGTGTGTGTGTGTGTGTGTGTGTGTGTGATGTTGCCTCCCATACCCAGGGACAGAGCTCTGTCCTTCAGGTGGAGTGGGAGACCAATTGGTTTAATGGCCCAATTGCAGCAGATGTGCAAGAGACGTGCAAAATGATCCCAGCTTGGAGACCTTAAAGAAGAGATTGAAAACAAAAGTCTCCATCCCAGCACTCCTGTGCCGTTCCACGCTGCAATTGTTTCAAGAGACCATTCTCTGATCTAGTGTGAAGGTATCAGGCTAGAGACCAGGAGACAGTCCGTTCTAGTCCTGCCTTAAGCATTCCAGCCAGCTAGATGACTTTAGACCAGTCCTTCTCTGGGCTGTTGTGGGGGGAAAATAGGAGGAGGAGGAGGAGGAAGGAGCATTAGGTAAGTTCACTGCCTTGAGTTACTTGTAGAAATAATAAGGTAAGATAAAAACAAACAGACAAAGAGATAACCAGCAAATTACCCCAGAAAACCAATGTTCAAGGGGCTTGTCAGGAAAGGTGAGAAAATTTTAAAAAAATCCCTTTCCCAAAAGGTGAGAAAGTGTTTGTGATAAGAAGAAATATAATGGAAATGTAAATAATACAAGCTAGAAAGTGGTGGAAAACTTTTTCTTCTTTCATAGTCAAGAGAAGCTGAACGATGGGAGATTCATGACAGATTGTTTTAATTAGTTGCTTTTAAAATGCTGTTAAATTGCGTCCCTGTGCTTTTGTGGTACATGTTAGGATAATTTTACAGACATTTATTCTTTGGGGAATAGGCAAAAAGTAAATATTTTAAGAGATAAGAGAAAAAGAAAGGAGGCAGCATTTTCACATGGCATCTAGCTACATTTTATGCAGCTCACTGTCATAAGGACATTAGCCAAACTTATTTTTGATGCCATGAGTCACGATGGAGAGAGGTCCCTCCCATCGCTCTGAGAATATTGGCTGGGGAGCCACTTCTGTCCCAGACTGACAGCTGGTGGCCTCTCAGGAGGCAAAACAGTGGAGTCGCTGGGCCTTTGGTGTGACCCATAGTTTCCTAGTTTTCCAGGCAGACCGTCAGCAATATCAGCCCTACATGCTTAAGAGAAAGTGAGCTTGACCTGTTTTTCCTGTGCTGGTCAGAGATGGTATTTAAAGGTATGCAAGTGGCTATTTGATCTAGGTGTATCAAACTAGATAAAACTTTGGAGGTTGGCCTAATTCCTGTTCAGAGGGAGATGTTTCTTCAGCAGACGAAGCTCTGGTTCCTGCCTGTACAACTCTTCCTGGTCTCCTGCCCTCAGGATCTGACTGGTCCAGTAAGGAAGTCACCGGACAAACCATCCAGGGGGTGCATGCCCCTCCCGGTCTCCTTTGCAGGTGTGATCTGCTTCTCTCTGTTGCATGTACCCAGCCACTGGGCGCATTTGAGAAAGAAGCTCCTTATGAGAGCATGCCCTAGTTTATTACAGCTTGGTGTACTTTTCAAGGCCCTGGCATCTCCCTTGTCGTCAGAGGCTCCATAGCCAGGCTAGCTTCATACAGATGTGGCCACTGAGATGGTTGAATCACTCACACACACACACATACTTTGTGGATCTGTTGGGGGGAAGGGAATTGACAGTTCAGAGGGCAAGATTGAACTCATGGAGCCCTCAACCTGTGGCCATTTGAGCCTGTCTGGCCTGCCTTCCTCCTCCCAATGCCTTTTATTTTATTTATTTATTTTATTAAATTTCTATACCGCCCCATCTCCGAAGACTCGGGGTGGTTCACAACATCTTCTTCTGGGGCTGGTGGATGAGCCCAGCTTTTACTTTATACAGATTCCTCCAAATGTGAGCCCTTGCCCTCCTCTGCCTCTCCTGGTGCAAATCGGGAGAAAGCTTGCAAAGGGCTGTGCTGAGTGGACCGACTCTTTCTCTTGGGGGGCTGTTGTCTATCCTAGCGCCAACCCCTTTGGGTTGATTGGTGCTCAAGTCCCCGGGCTACCCATGCGCGCGGCTGCCCTTGGCCCCGGCAGGGTCTCCCAAAGGGGGGTCCAGGAGGGCTCTCTTCGCCAGAAAGGACGGGGGCAGAGTTCCCCTACCCAGCCGGGCTCCCTCCTTGCTCGTCTCGCTCTCCTTCCGCCTCCCGTCAGCCAAGTCGCAGGGGAGCGTCTGTCGAGGGGCTCCGAGGCTCCAGGCGCTTCCTTCCTTGTCACCCAAGGGGCCGACATCAAACGGGGCTGGCCAGCCCGAGCCAACCCGAAAGGCTCCCGCTCCCCTTCCCAGCTTGTCGCTCTCCGGCTCAGGCTAACGAGGGAGGGAGGCAGGCAGGGAGGGAGGGAGGGGCCGGCTGAAGACTCCCCCTCCGCGCGTTCGGCGCACACATCTCCGCGCCAGGCG
>JAOYMU010000001.1:135889971-135899982 GCA_025802295.1 Psammodynastes pulverulentus | reverse complement strand
GACATATTTAAGGGAGCCGCAGAAGAAATCGGAAGCACGTAAGGGAGCCGCGACCCGGAAAAGATTGGGAACCACTGAGTTAAGGCACTAAGCTAGAAACCATGAGGCCATGAGTTCTAATCCCTTGTTAGAAAAACTGGCTGGGTAACTTTAAGACAACCACTCTGTCAGCCCAACGCACCTCAAAGGATTGTGGTTGTGGGAAATAAGAGGAAGAAGGAATGTTAGGTATCTTCGCTACCTGAATTACTTCTAAATAATAAAAATGGGATCTAAAACAATCTAATAAAGTCCCATCACAAGGATGTCCACAAAATTAGTTTTCTACATCCAAGGGATTCTGTATGGCACCAATTACAAGGGTTTGGGACTTTTCTTTTTTAGAAGCAATTCTACTGAACATTCTATTGAAAATCCTTCTAGCCATACTGGCCACGAAGGCTAAACTGACCTCAGCCTAACCATCCTAAATCTGCATCAGGCAAAAGAATCACAAAACACTGCCTAGCTCCTAAATCCTGTTCAGTAATCCGGAGCGCTCCAAAAGTGCTGCTGCTTCTGCTTTCCTTCAAAAGGAAAGATGCACGCACGCACACACCCCAAAACCATGCACTCCCTTACAAATTTAGCATTTGCTGTACAAGGCATTTTTGGTAAACTTTAATAGACAGTTAAGAACCCTCATTAGGTAATTTAATTTCCCTCATGGACTATATTTTGCTTTGAACTATAAAGTGGTTTATAGGAAAATAACCTAAATCACCCTTTCATTTCGAAACCAAAGATCTGACTTACAACAGTTCCTTTAGTGACCGTTCAAAGTTACAACAGCACTGAAAAAAGTGACTTACGACCGTTTTTCACAGTTACAACCTTGGCATCGCCATGAACGTGTGATCAAAACTCAGGTGCGTGACAACTATTTCATACTTATGACCGTTGCTGTGCCCCAAGGTCAAGTGATCACCTTTTGCAACCTTCTGACCAGCAAAGCCAATGGGAAAGCCAGATTCACTTAACAACCAGGTCACTAACTTATCAACCGCAGTTATTCACTTAACAACTATGGCAAGAAAGGTGGTAAAATAAGGCAAAACTGAACAAATCTCTCACTTAACAACAGAAATTAACTTAACAAAACTTTCCTGATCATTGCCTCAAGTATTCTGTATTCCAAGCCTGTCTACATATTGGCTGCTGTGGCTGGGATGGATGGAACTATACTCCAAAATACCTGAAAGGCTCCAAGTGAAAAAGCAGAGGATGCAAGCTACATGACAGCCAAGTAATGAAAGTCTGGGGTTTGACTCTCGATAGTCAAACCTCAGGAGCTCTCTTCGCCTCAGCCCCCGTAACTGCAATTTAATTAATCGTATGTTTCAAGGTGTTCTATGAAGCACCTTGTAATTTTTGGTAAAAAGATCAATTAATGCATTAAGTATCATTCACTTGAATGTAATGAGGGTGTTTAACAGAGAAATGTACTTTTTAAATATCAGCACTACTGAGGAACACATTTTATTATAAGATATGTTTACTAGATCAACAAAGTGCTTGTTTGAAATTAAAGGAACAATATTGACTTTGATGTTCAAATTGAAAAACCAACATCCCAAACAATGGAGGAATAGCCAATAATGCTGCATTTTTATCAGCCCTAACATTTCACTGAATCTTGTTTTGGACATGTGGAAAAATGTCAACTGGTGAAATCAAAATTCTCTCTCTCTTTAGGAATGAAATCTTAAGGTTAAACAAGCAATCTAGTTAAAAATAAATCTCTGGGGTAGCCAGCAACTCTTGCTCTTCTTAAAAGGAAGTTGCTGTTGCACTATGATGGGAGAATCTGAAAAGGGACTTAACATTTGTGGGAAACATAGGAAATCGTGGTTCTCCATGCATAGTAGGACATTATGAGTTAGGACACTTCCTGCTAGCAGAAATTAGCAATGCAGATTTGAAGCCTCTATAAACTTGGGATATTTTCTTATTCCATAAAATTATGATCAAGGAAAAAATACAAACTTTTTGGTTTAGCACAAAAAGTCAATGTAACATAGACTAATTGTACTGACATGCCTTTTCCTCCGGTGACGAAAAAAATACATAATAAAGCAAACTACAGCATATTAAGATTCATGTAGGGGTTTTTTTTTTCCTTTGCTGGATTATGTTCTTTGGAAACATTACTGTGTTCCAGATTAATTCAGCTCTTCATCTAAGCTCATGCCATATGATTTGTCCAGAGAGCCAGAGGCAAAGAGAGGCTTATTTACCTTCCAAGTTGCAGCTCCAAGGACTTTGCAAGCTCCCTGTCTTCTTCCATTCTTAGTTCATTCATTCACAGAGGCCAACTAGATGCCTCTGGGCTGTTCAATGCAGGAGGAATGGCTGGTCCCCTGCAACTAGAATTTGGAGCTATATTGCCTCCCACAGGTAACACTGTGTCTTGAAAATTGATAGTCCTGACAGGTCTGTCTTCCATGAAATTCTCCTAACCCCTTTTAAAGCCAGTCTCATGGCTATCTCCATATTTTGTGGCTCTAGATAACCAAACACAACTTTCACAACAGAAACTTTCAGAAACTCAGTGGTTTAGAAACTACTACAAAGATATCTAAAGAAACATGAACTGGGAGGATTCACATGCAATATAAAATCATAGTTGAAAAATGAAAGAATGAGAAATTTGCTATAGAAAGAGATTTCCAAGGCAGAGAAGATGGCACCTGGCTTTTAGCCAGTTCTCAAAAGTTGCACAAAACGACAAGAATGATTTATGATGAATTCCAATATTCAATTGTCATTTGAAAAACAAATGAAAAGGACTGTTTTGTTTAAGAGCACATTAAAAGTACCAAAGGACTGAGAAACCATCTCCGAGAGGTCTGAAAAAATTGCCCAAGTGATCTTTAATGATAGAGGAATATCAAACATTGTAATGTTAAATGTTTGACATACTAGATATAAGCACCATTTCTTAAGCTAAAAAGAGACCTCTGAGTCATTTAATCCTACAAGGTTTTCAAAAATAGACCAGTGATTCATAAATTACATTCTTCCTCCTCCGCTTAAAGAGAATACTTCGGCAATGATGAGATTTTACAATGGTTTCCACATCCCTGAGAGCAATGCCAGTGGTCCATGTAACCACACAAGAGCAACCCCCCACAAAAAAGCAGATAGTTTTGTATTTATACCAAGGTTTATTAATGTCTGCCAAGAATGGGCACAAGTTCACACAACACATTTGACTGTTACCGATTCTTTCATTTACTAACATTTTCCCTTTTCACTTCATTCTGAATGTTTTCTGTAGTTTCTCTCATGCTGCCCTTATACAACTTTCTCTTCCTTTCTGAGTCTTTGTCCTGGCTTTCCAGTATCTTTGAGCTTCAGTGTCTTTGAGCTTGCTGTTTTTACATATAAAGCTTTTCACCACCTACCAGCCTACTATATCCAAAGATGGCACTGAAACTCAAGAAGCTGCCTGTCTTGTATCATCTCGGTCCCTTATTCAGGTCAGGTAATCATGGAATAGGACTATATGATAATTCTGTTCTTCCAACTTTCTTCCTAGACCTCAGCATTCTTCCCATTCTGGAAGAAAAATAATAATCAGCAGCTGAGTAAGAAAATGTAAGAACAGCTCTACCAGAGCAGACCAAGGTTTACCATTTCATTTTTCACACTGCATCATCAATTATCTCTATCATAATTCTCACTAGCAAGAGCCACAGAGGTAACCCTCTCCCACTGCTATCCCCTTGCAACTGGCATGAAAGCAAACTGCCCCAGAAAATAGTAACTGAAGTCTCAAGTTGAAAGTTCATGATTGGATCTGACTTCATGAGTTACCTCCAACCATTTTTAAAGCTATTCAATTTGAGGTGATCATGACATCTTCTGGTAAGGAATTCCACAGATTAATTATTTGCTGTATAAAGGTGATTTCTTTTTCTGTTCTAAATCTTCTGCCAATTAACTTCATTGGATGACTGCTAAATTTTAATTGAGGTCAATTAAAAATAATTTCAGATCAATGGACATATCTGGATTTTGAGAGCACTTTGTACGTGATTAATATTTACTAAAACAACTTCTGTCCCTATAGGAACATCTGTTTGTGAGTCCTATTTCAGCTATGAATTAAATTAGAATTGTAAAACACTTTCATAATCAACATAAAATTGTTCACTTCTGAATTAACTTTTGTCAAATTGAGCAGCAGTCAATGGGATTAATTGTATTATAAAACTGACCAGATTAATCAGTCAATGTAAATAAAAAAAATTAATTCCAGAACATATAAAAACCACAGGATGGAGTCCTTGCCTTCCCAGAGGCACTCTGTTTTTACAGTAAAAAGCCAGAACATGCTATGTCTCACCTGAAAAGCATGCATGTTTTCTTGAAAAAGCTTTTGTTCTTGTGCAGATGAATGTTTATTTAATTAAAATAAATATGACTAACTAAAATTATTCATCAATGAGTCCTACAGAGCACAGTTCCTTGTTCTTCTGTTTGGCTTCTTTCTGCCTTGCCTGGATCAGAGCATTGCTTAATGTACTCCAGCTACCCAAAATATTTTACTTGTAGAAGCTGCCCAGAGTGACTCTTGATTTGGTGCACATTATGGGAAGAACTAGTGAGATGTAGGTTTTTAATATCATAATGAAAGATGGAGGTGTGGGTAGTCTAGATTAGTGATACATTGTCCTACCGGAACTGAGACTTTTGATGATTTTTTTTAGCTTCAGCATCATAATTGGCTGCTAGGATTAAAAATATGAACATCTCTCTCTACACTAGAGTCTCACACATTTGCAAGAGATCTCTCATGGTTTATGGTATTTATCCATTTGTTTTATGCACCGCAGCTCAACTGACCCGCAGTAGTTCACAATCATGAAATCAACACAATAAAATGCACAACAGTAACACAATAACATATAATGTAGAAAGGAAGAGGGAGAAATAGCCCATGGTTCTAGACAACCATGTAACTTACAGGTTCCAATTATTTGCTCTGCAAAAGAGCTGTGTTCAGCAGTTCTGTGTTGCCAGCAAAGGCACAATTGGAACCTCAAGAAGGAGATTGATCCATAATGTGGAGTTTGTTGCATAAAAGATTCCCTTTGACTCCCTATACCTCACCTCACTAAGGGGACTATGCTAAGCTTCTCCTCCTGGAGAATGGGCATAGAGGATGATGAGTTACAGCCAGAGGTGGTCCTGAATGTATTCTGGCACCAAGCCAAGTATTGACATTAATATATGACCATCTTAAAAGCAGCACTTTATGAGTTGCACTCTGAAGCCCTACAGATGGCCAGTGCAATGCCTGCATAAATAGTGAATGGATAATGGATCTCAGTATCTTATAATTCTGCCAAATATACTATTTCCACATTCTTGCATGAGAGTTTGTATAATTTTGGCAGACTCACACACAAGAATGCTTCAATCTTGTATTTGACCATTGTCACACATATTGATATATTATAAGCCAAGATTCACGAACACATAGGCAAGAAACGGGGGATAAATTCAAATATTCCCATCAAAGGAGGTGGAAAACGTTTTAGGAAACTGGTCACAGAAGATAAAAATTCTTCCCACAGAATTCCACTGATAATTTCAATTATCTCAGAGGCTACAACCTTCTACCTTTTATACAACTGGACTGCATCAAATTTTATGAAATATGCATGTCATAATAGTAACAATACTAATTGATTTCCAAGTAGATCTTTCCTCCCCAAGAAGTCTTTCTTTTAAGCATATATAATCTCTCAGCTTTCTGACCGTGTCTCCCAGGTTGTTGGGTGGCTTAGAGCCACTTGGTTTGTATCTGGGGCCACAGGACTTTCATTTAAAGGGTTACTGCTTCTAACTTTACTATTAGATTCACACAGGTTCTGGATTCATTCTCAGAAACAGCCCAGCACCCCACCCAAGGGTAACTCCTCCAATCAACTAAGCTTAAACATTTTGCACAGTCCAAATGAATATGACTTCTCATCTAAGTTTCAGTGAGATATGCTCTCCTCAGAGAGGCCACTCTGTTCCATTTTCTTTTCTTTTTTTGTTTCATGCTTGCATGTGTGAGTCATTGTTTTATATATATTTTTTGCTTTTCCAATTCTAGAGTTTTCTTATTCTAGAAATCTCTGGCATTTTCTGACCATACGGATTCCTCCCTCCTGTTATTTAGTGGTGTTGTTTGAACACACCTGCATTTGCCATAAATGGATTGATGCATATTTATCTGCAGTCTTCTTAAACTAAACCTTTATTGCACAGAGTATATTTTATTATACTCAGAACAGAGTATAGATGCTTGAAATAAACAGCAATTTTTAAACCTGGATTTGTAATCTGATGCACTAACTAGAAGTTGCTGGCAGCACCCTTGCTGTTCCTTAAAGGCATAAAAGGTCAATTGCAATTGCCAGTTGTGTTGTTTCTTCAGATCCTATTGTCTTGGAAACCTGGCTTATACAATAAGAGTGCATTAGAGTGGGTATCACAAGATAGATGGAACCCAAGAAATATTTCAATGTGAAAAATGAGTCATGCTTAGACTTTAAAATATCACATGTTATTGTTTGAAGGTCTGAGAAGTACCATCCAAACGTGGGCTACTTTGCTTTAAATGACCTTTTCTTTGAAACAGTTCAGCAGTTCACATATTCTGTGCCTACATTTCCAAGAACTCCTCCAAAGTCTTTCTCTCTATCATTATGCAGGTACTATTGTATGCGCTAGCAGCATGATCTATTTTTAAAAAATGATACTATAAATCTGAAATCTAATTACCGTATTTATCGGTGTATACCGCGCACCGCCGTATAACGCGCACCTTAGTTTTAGCGTGACGTTTAGAAAACAAAATGGCGGCCGCGGACGAACGGACCGGTAAGTACATGATTTTTTATATATCGGTGTATAATGCGCACATGCGCTTTCCGCATGCTTTTGAAGGAGAAAAAGTGCGTGTTATACGCCGATAAATACGGTACTTACTAGCTGCTAATAATGATGTAGCAGAAGGACAATATACTTGGTACTAAATTGATATCAGTGTGAACTATTATTTAAATTTGCAGTTGCTGCTTATAAATGGAAAAACAATGTGTAAACTACCAATACCATTTCATTTTAATCATCACTATTACTTTATTTGCAAGGAGACCAAGTATACAATATTATTAAGTACCAGTCTGTGGCAAAATGTAATTGATTTTAGAAAGAAAACAGGTAAATTAAGCAATAATGAACCATATATGCACAAGTGAATGCAGGCAGTCAGATTCTGCTCTCTCTTCTTTCTTCCTTTTAAAGGGCTGAATAATCAGTTTGCTGATGCCTTTGGCTTGAAAACATTTGCCTTATCTTAAATTATTAAAATATTTATTTCCCTCCTAAATATACTAATAAATAATAAAGTATACAAGATGTTGGTATTAACCAGATTATGTCTAAAATGTTTCCCTGAGTTTGTAGAGACTGGTAGTCTAAAGAAGTTGCAATTATCAATCTTCAGGACTAAAGGAAACTTGAAGTTTCTGCAGACTTCAGACTTCTAGAAACATAAAATAATAGTTAACTTTTAGCAGGTGAATAAACTGTTATACCTGGTAATATCCTGAATGTATTTATCAGTCGGCATACCTGATTGAGAAGTTGCTGTTGCCCTTTATTTCTGGCAAGTTTTTATTGTGTCATTAAAATGGCTATTCTTCTGCTCCTTTTTCTTTCTGTGCCTTTTTAAAATAGATTTTTGAAGAAAGATATCAGATGAGCAGCTGGTTATCTTTACCCAAAGTATTTTGATACTTTTCTAACAATTTGGAAGCGTTCTCAACTTGAAATGATCCCATTTCAAGTTTAAAACACTGGTTTCTAACAGAATTATTTTAAGCTTGAAAAAAATCCGTTAAATATTGAATAATACATTCTGAACTTGAAATGTTTTGAATTCTGTTGCTCTTCTACTTCTGAGCACCTATTTTCTAAAAGCCCTGGTCAGAATTACTGCCCTGGGAGCATTATCTTATATAATTGTGCCAAATCTATCATTTGCTAAAAACTTTATGATAGAATGAAGCCAATGAATGCTGTCTGCCATCTTGTCATATGACTTCCCAGAATACAAATTATGCCTGAAGGTGATAAACACAGTTTGAGAAAATAGCAGGGAAAGAAACTAGTAGAAGTATTTTCAGGCATAGAGACCCATAATGTTTCTTAAAGAGGAAAGAAAGAAATGAAATGGTATAAGGAACTGCACAAAGGGAACTCCAGGAGGAATTGAAGACAGGGAGAGTGTAGTAGGCAAATCTGTGAATCCTGGTAAAGAAATATCAGAAAATAGAGTTCTTATCATGCTTCAAAACACCAGCCTACTCCGCATAGAATAACCAAATGAAAAGAGGATCCAAAGATTAATATTCTCCTGGCTATAAAACATTGCCACCCAAGTTATATTCAAAGATCTAGATTAACTTGGGGTTACACATTACTACAGCTTGCCATACTGATTTCAGGAGTACAATGAACTTGCAGTTAATTGTCAAATGATTTATTCCTTAAGTAGAATTCAATCTTTACATGGTAGATACCAGAAGGGAGGAAAAAATCTGAAAGTCTATTTATTTCTTCACTGTAGTGCATACTTCCTGTTGACCTATTTAAAAGTAAAAGTAAATCTCTCATGAAAACTTACGTTTTTGTATCTTGTGATGAGCTGAACCTAGAGCAGGGGTGTCAAACTCAAGGCCTGTGGGCCTGATCTGGTCCTCTAGGTGCTTAGATCTGGCCTGCAGGGCCAGCCTGGAAATATCAAAAGACACTGTGGTGTCTTTGCCGGCCAAAATAGGGCATGGGGGGGGGCACACGTGATCCCCCGCGACTCATATTCAGCCTCCACAGCCTCCTGCAACACTTTGCTGGCTGAAAACAGGCTGTGGGGGGGGGCATACGTGCCTCCCACACCCCAGCAAGATGCTGCAGGAGGCATCTGTCCCATCTCCCCCCTCCCTGCTGGCCCACGGAGAACTACAATGCTGATCCAGCCCTCGAAGAAATCCAGTTTGACACCCCTGACCTGGAGAGATACTGAATAGCTTCACAAAGAAAATCTTGCATGCTGTATATATCTATTTCAGTGTTTCCCAACCTTATGCTGGCATATGCTGGCTAGGGAGTTGTGGGAGTTGAAGTCCACATGTCTTAAAATGACTAAGGTTGGGAAACACTGATCTATTTGATCTCAAGAATAATTTCTGAAGGAATTTATTTTAGTCTCAAAAACTTAGCATTTTAACAGGGATGTGTAGACTTTTGTATGCGAAATTGTAAAATATAAACAGTAGTTTATGTAGTGGACATTTTCCAACAGTATTACAAACATCTAAAACTTTAAACCTAAATTTAATTGTTTACTAATATCAACCTGGAATGATATAAAAGGTTCTGTCTGTGAATACAAAACAGTTTTACATATTAACCAGCTTGAAGAAAAAAATATTTGAATAAATTATGGAATGATGATCCTATTCATGCTTATGATAAAACCAGCTCTTATCCATGGAATCTTCTAGCAGAAAACTCTTTATGTTATATTTGGTGAGAAAATGGTATGAATTTCCAAACATTCCTTTGATAATCAAAAGTTTCTTTAAAGAAACTTCTTCAAGATGAGTAGCTAGAATAATAGCCAGGGAATGGTAACTTCTGGTAAGGAAAACTTAAATGTCTTCTTTATCAAGCGTCTGAAAGCTTGGCATTTTAGCTTTTAGGTCAGATTTTGATCAGCCAACTAGTTTTTAATACTAAAGTGAAATTAATAATTCAGAAAGACAGAGGGAAAAATTCAGATCTACTATAAGTTCCGCCAGGGCTTTTTTTCTGCCGGAACGCAGCGGTACGGCGTTCCGGCACCTTTTTCGAGTCCGCGTCACGTGACGCGTCTCGACCAATCGCGCGCTATTACTTCCGGGTTTT
>JAOYMU010000001.1:135649663-135661262 GCA_025802295.1 Psammodynastes pulverulentus | reverse complement strand
CTCCCCACCCCACTAACCTGCTTTCCAGCTCTGTTCTCCTGTGCAGGGCAACAAAAGAAGACCCAGCCGATCAGCTGTGACTTAGGAGGCAGAGAATAGATGGGGGCGAGGCCAGTCAGAGGTGGGATTTGCCGGTTCTCTGAACTATTCAAAATTTCCGCTACCGGTTCTCCAGAACTGGTCAGAACCTGCTGAATACCACCTCTGCAACCCCATGCGGTCACTCAGTGTGGTACCTTTTTTCTCTTTCACATATGTCCCTATTGTCAACCTTTCAGGCAGCAAGCTTGTGAAATGAAGGTTAGGGTGATGTTACTCTATGAAGAGGAAACAACCACCACCTAGAAAGTAACAGTACAGTCAAACAAAGAAGTGAAAGTGTTTCAAGTCCATTAGCGCTCTCGATCAGAATGTGTTTTTAGGCTTAGGTCTTGCTCATTTTCAGCACACCTCCTTCTAGATAGAATTTGCCTAGGGCAGTTGTTTCTCAACCTTAGCAACTTTAAGATATGTGGATTTCAACTCCTGGAATTCCCCAAGCAGCCAGTCTAGTTGGAGAATTCTGGGAGTTGAAGTCCACATATCTTAAAGTTGAGAAACACTGGAGAATGTGTATGCTGAAAGTCTTCCAGGTCAAGGAGACGGATAGTGGGAAGGATCAGAGGATCCTTTCCTAGTGATCTTTCAGAAACTTAAGACCAGGCTTTTCTAAAGAGTTGTTGGAGCAGAGTGAAATGTAGGAATGCTTGTCTTGGATAGAATGAGTACACTCTGGGTTCATTATGGTATTATAATATGTTCTACAATGTTACTTGTTTTATTGGCTTTTTAAGCTGATTAAAGTCGACCAGATTAATGCAGCGTAACAGCTGCAATGATTAATAAATATGTGGAAGGGGAAAGTCAGAAGTGGAAGGAAATCATCTCAGGTGGACATTTACAGAAGAGTTGTAGGATGAAATTGGCACACCAATATTACTATATGAGTCCAGCCTTCAGATTTCTGGGACCTGTAGCTCTTTTTCCTTTCTACTAGAAAAATGAGATTCACAATATATGTAATAAAAAAGACAGTTCCTCTGAATGTATGCTTAGCTGAGAATTTTGTGACGAGTACATGAAATGGATAAATTGCTATGCTTGATTCCTTCATCCCCCATATCGTCAGAAGCCTGAGACAGGGGCAGGAAAGGGGTCGCTTTTAGATGGGCCTTTCCAGGCATTGGAGCTGTCAGCCTTTAAGCTTTAGGATGTTCAATAAATAAATGTTTTGTGAATGATTAACTGCTTGGCTTCCTTAGATAATGTTAATAGAAATTGAACAGAAAGTCATGTGGTTATTGGAGGAGTGCAAAGGCACAGCCACTACCAACAGCTCAAGCCTCGAACAAGAAACAGAGGACCTTTCCTTGAACCTTAAAAATGTGAAGTGCAAGTTGGAAAAAGTCCAGCGCATGCTCCAAGAGAAATACACAGAAGAACAGGTAAACTGAAACTTCCTCAACCCGATGCCCTTCATTTATGTGGATTTTAGACTCCTAGAATTCTCAGCATGGGGGAATTCTGGCAATTGAAGCCCACTTTTCTGGCAAGCATGCACCTTGGAGATAACTGATGGAAAGGGGGGGGGGTATATGTGTATATCCTGCATATTAATTATGACTACAGGTAATCCCAGCCTTCTGAAACTTGGAGCCTTGTATGCATCTATTCCGGGATCACAGTTCCCTGAATTCCCATCACATTTGCAGAGCCCTAGGCTGGGGAAGGACTAGTCTGTGGGGATGCATGTGTTACAAGCAGCTTCAGCTCTACTTAATGTTACATCTATTGATCAGAAAATCATGCATTATTATTTTGCTGAAACGTGTACATCTGCCATGTAGGTTTGTAGATGGGGAAAACATAACAGTTGCCTTTCTTAATGTGCCTCAGGCACATCAATAACAAAACATCTCATTACCAGTAGCAGTCCTTTCCTGTATTGTGCTTCTTTCTCTGTAGTTTGTTTCTAGCACGTGGCATCCAAAGGTAAACCATCGTTCAGTATAGAGATGGGTTAGATAGCATTCACAAAGTTTGCAATATGTGGATATTTCAGTTATGTTATTTGTTTTAACAATTTCAAATAGCCATTCATCTCAAACGGTGATTCTGGGTGATGAACAATTATAAAATCAATTAAAACCAGTATAAACATTATACACAAACACACACATTCATTCATTCATTCATTCATTCATTCATTCATTCATTCATTTTCTCCATATGTTGTATTTTCCCCCAGATCTGCAGATATTGTCCCTTTTCTGCTAATGGTATTGTTTTGTCAGCATAAGAATGCACATTCACATAATTATTTTTGCTAATCATTAAGAAAAAACACAACAATCCCAGTTGTTTACAAGCAGCTTCAAACTGGCTTATATGTATGATATGGATGTATTCTGATTGCAAAAAAGGTCTTTTTTAATAAGGAACAAAAATACTGAGTCAGAGAGAGTACAAATGGAACATTAGCTCTCTGCCATTGGACCTCCCTCCCTGGTTCCTTATGATTGTCTGTTCATAAGTGCCCATAATTGGATTTAGTTCTCTGCAAAAAAAAATAAAAAAATCCTTGTGCTTAGAGATGACATGGCCTTAGTGATAATGTATTTGGGGCAAGAATAGCAACAATTATTAAAACTATTTTGAAAACAATTTTTGAAATGCTGGATGAAAGTGCTCCAGGATTGCTTCATGCAGAGACTCCTTTTCTCCTGGGGAAGGTGGGGGGGAAGAGAAGGAAAGAACTTGGTTGCAGCAGCAGGAATGAATAAATGAGCATCATGGACTGTGATAATGAAACTGAAGTAATCTTCATATGGCCTCCAAGCCACCTCAGAAGAAGAAAGTTGATAATGATGAATAAAAATATTATTTCACTTCTCTGTCATCACTGTAGGCTGCCAGAGAGTTCCAGATTTGATTTAAAATGGTTCCCCAAACAGATATTTGTGCACATAATAAGGTCAGGCTCAAGCATAGTGTACAGTGGTGGGAATATCTGACAGGAAGAAAGTCCCAGGTTCGATTCATGAATTTCCAGAAAAAACTCCTGCCTGAAACTCTTGAGAACTCCTGTCAGTCACTGTCAACAGCATCGGACTTGGTGGATCAGTACTCTGACTCAATATATGGCAGCTTCCTGCAATTCTAACATACTGTGTTCAACCAGATTTGATGGATAACATGAATACAAGGATAGGAATTTAAAGGAGAGAAGCAGTGGGTAGTAAGCAGCATGAAGTCCTTCTCTCAGTAGTTGCTTTTTGCCTGTTATCCTTTCCCTACTATCCATCTGTCTATCTTGGCCAGCCTTCTTGTCTTTCTGAGAGGAAAGTGACAGGAGTAGGAAGGCTACAGGGAGAAGCAGCAAGATGAGGAATGATTAAGAACCTCCTGCTTCTCTCCTCTTATACTTTTAGCAAAGGAAAGTCTTTCCTAGTCCTTTGCGATCATTCTTTCTGTGCATATTTTCATCAGAGAAAGGTTCTTTCGTGTGTATTTTTACTGTAATGCTTCTACTTTATTAAAAAAAAAAGGTAGCATAAGAAAATATAAAGTGAATGCATGTTCTCTCTATATTTATAATAAAATATCAGTGCAAGCTTCTTCTCAAAAATAGTACTCTTTCTTTTTGAAGATGAGCACTAATGAAGAGACCTCTGTCAACTTCCCACAGCTACTTCCTTTGGATTCCTCTAGTTCATTTCCAAATGGGACCTCAGAGACATCTCTGTTCATTAGACCAAATGGTTTTCAGCATAAACAGGTATTTTTTATTTATTAAATTACATATCCTTCATCTCACTGTCCAAGGCTTTCCCTCTTGCTTATTTATTTGTTTGTTTGTTATTGATAATTTATATGGCTGCCCACTCACTCTCAGTAACTCCGGGCAGCTTACAAAGAATAAAACCCCAATATTCAAACAGAACCCCCCCCAGCCCCCTGGCAACAAAATCAGATAGGCCACTTGATGGGCTCCATTCCACTCTAAGTTTCTGAGGCTTGTTGGCAAAACCAGGTCTTCAGGGTTTTGCAAAAGAGTGTCAAAGTGGGGGCTAATTTAATCTCCTCTGGGGTGATGTTCCAAAGACAGGGAGCCACCAGAGAAAAGGCCCTTCTTCTAGGTCCTGCCAGATGTATCTCTTTACGAGAGAGGATTCACAATATTCCCTTTAGGTAACCTGTTCCCAAAGTTATGAAGGGCTCTAACAGTAATCACCAGGATCTTGAATTGTACTCAGAAGCAAATCAACAGCCAATGCAGCTCCCAATGCAGCTCCCCCAGGAGGGGAAACACATGTGCATATCTGGGTCTGTACAGAACCATGTGCATTTTGAGCCAATTGGAGCTTCCAAATACTTTTCAAGGACAGCCCCATGTAGAGTGTTCTGAAGAATGGAAGGTGATTAGGGCATGACTGACTGTGAGCAGGGATTGTTGGACCAGGAAACGGTATAACTGGTGCACAACCCACTGATGCACAAAGAGCCTCCTGGCCACAACTGCCACCTGCTCCTTGAGCAAGAGTAGTGAGTCCAGGCGAACCTCCAGATTATGCACTGGGTCTGTCTGGGCCAGTAACCCATCCATAATCAGAGATGGCAATTCTCCATGGACCAAAGAACAAATCCATTTCTTATAGAAGAAATGGGGAGCCCACTCGCTATTTCAATTGATTTCTGACCCTTGGATGGTGAAAATGTTGGGTGTCTTTAACCTTGCAAAGGATTGTTTTACTCCTTAACCCCACTGTCCCAGTCCCAACAAAATGCAAGTCTGATGCTATTGACACTGCAAATTCTTGGGAAATCATGATGTCACCAAACATGCCCATTGCAGCCTTAGGTAGAACACAAAGGCAAAATGCAACCTGCATGTTGAAAAATAGCTTTCTCTTCCCTTCCCTCACATGTCAATTATTGTGGGCCAAGTAAAGCTGCATCTAGAGCTTCTAAGATTGACTGTCATACCAAATTGAGTAATTGTTATTACATAATGCGGTGGGATTGGTCCTCTGGGGCCACCTGCTTTCCTTAGCTCTTCTGGGATGAAATAAGAGCCTCACTTTCAGTTTCTTGCAGTTCCCTCTTCTGAATGTTGATCTCAGGAAAGCAATAAATAATAAACGAAAATCTGAATTTGTGGGTTCTCAATTTGATTCCTACAATATCTTATGATGAAATAGCATTTTTGTTGGCAAACTCCTACTTCTTACACTTCAGTTTTCCTAACTTTCTTTTTATTTCTCCTGAAGGAACTGCCACTAAAGCTGTCTGAGCAAGACAATCTAATTGACTTCCTAAAAGTGTACATGGAGAAAATTCAGCCTCAACCTAAGCCCAACACAGTTCTGGAACTACAAACAAGGTACAGTTGGAAACACCTATCCCCTTTAGCTAATCTCAAAAACTAAACATGATTGGACCTTGTTAATACTGGAATAGGAGACCATTATAATCTCAAATCTGCACACAAGATTAAAAAAATTGAAAAATATTTTGCAAGAAGACAGTGGTTCAGTGTTTTCCATGCTATTGCCGAGAAAATGTCATGGTCATGTCCATGTAATCATCATAGGCAAGTTCAACTCAAGAGAATCAAATATAGTATAATGTAGATGTCAAAGTTCCAACTAACGAACTTCAAACCAACAAACTCCGAGATGATCATTTTCTCAAAGTTCCATTTTATTAGAATTGGCACATCTAGGAAAACCCAAATCTGAGAGTTCCAGGTCTCCCCCTCATAATTGAACAGCAAGAATCCATCCCTTACACCCATCAGTCCATCACATGGTCCAATCACCTCCCATCCAAACTGGAGACCATCTTCCAACTCCTCCTTTCCAGGTGCAGGCTGACATGTCCTTGACTCAGAAGAAGAATGCTGTTATGTCTAAACTTTCTCCACTCTATGAAATCCCCCCTCCCAAATTCCCAGGCACTAGAATGTAGCAGCATGGAAGCTCCTAAATAAAATATGGCTTCCAACAGAATGGCTTGAAAGAGGAGTAAGTGGAAACTTCTTTTCCTTACTTTTTAGCTTTTCATCACTACAAATATAGGTAACCAATTGTCCTCCAGATATTAGGATTTCAATTCCCATTAGATCTAACCAACATGGCCATTGATAAAGGATTGCGAGAATTTTACACCAAAATATCTGGAGAAGCCAAAGTTGTCTATCCTGCATTTAATGAACTTATATTAGAATCAGAATGGCTTATGCTCAAAGTAGCATCTGCTACTTTCTTTTTTCCAACTACGGTCATAAACCGAGAACCCATGTGATAGCATAATGTGACATAACATAATTTTGGCATATTGCTGGAAAAACGGAGAGAACCTGGAGTTGTATAACCGAGTACGGGCACAGTACTACAAAATATTTTTGATGAATATTATTATTGAGTTTATATTAGTTTGATCTATGTTATAATTTTCACTTGTATGTTGTATGTTTATGTTTGTGTGTTATTTATGTTTTTTAAATTATTACTAATAAACTTTAAAAAAAAAATTCAAACACCAAAATGAACACAAATGAACAATAAAAACAATACAATTGGAGTTGCAGTTTTCAATGACAATCATATATGTCATTTTGTCCCTATATCTGTATTAGAAGTAGGATGCCGATATAGTTAAGTCTTCGATGTGATCCAGGATTTATGTTCTGCACATTCTTATATTCACCAATGTATCCTTTTTGTTGCCTTTGCTTCACTACATTTGTTTACTCATAATGGGGATATGATGCAAATCCAGCAATGAAGCAGTCAGCTCAGCAAATGAGCCTCTTGGATTGACTCCAAAGGACCAAACAGGTGATAAATGGCAATATTTACAAGAAGAACTGCTACTCAAGAAGAATGCTCCTCATTGTCAATTGGATGAACTTCAGGTTAGTATATCACCTTTATTCTTACTTACTTGCAGGTCAAAAATGTAAGAAGCATCACACAAGCACCTTTAGCCCTTAAAAGCAAATGTGAGGGAGCCATGCAGCTGTTGTCCCATATGGCAACAATATGTGTGGCAACCACAATCCACCCATATATATCACAGCATACTTTTTATGAATGCAACAGATGCTAGAGTTTCTATTCTCAGAAGATTTAAAGCCTGCTGTTTGAGTGGATCCATCTCTCCAGAATATGACAACGATCTAGCCTTAGCAATAGCAATAGCACTTAAGACGTATATACCGCTTTATAGTGCTTTACAGCCCTCTCTAAGTGGTTTTACAGAGTCAACCTATTGCCCCCAACAACTTGGGTCCTCATTTTACCCACCTCAGAAGAATGGAAGGCTGAGTCAACCTTGAGCCTGGTGAGATTTGAACTGCCAAATTGCAGGCAGCCAATAGTCTTTAAATTATACTTGTTTTACTTTTTTAATTTGAAATTTGAAATGACATTATACAGTAGTCTTGATTTATGATCATAGTTGAGACCAGAATTTCTGTGGCTAAGCACTTAACAGTTGTTAAGTGAATCATTCTTGATTTTATGACTTCTTTTGTCTGATTATTAAAAGAACAACTGCAGCTGTTAAATGAATCATATGGTTGCTAAGCAAATCCAGCTTTCCTCATGGACTTTGCTTGCTGGAAGCCAGCTGGGAAAATCACAAATGGTGATCACCCTGTATGCTGCAACTAAATACACAACAAGGGCCCAAAATTTGATCATGTGAGGAAAAGTCATATGTCATGTATGTGAGTTCAGATCATACATCACTTTTTAAAGTGCCATTATAACTTCAAACGGTCGTTAAGCAAATGGTTATAAGTTGAGGACTAACTTGGAGGGGGGGGGTGTTGTCTGACACTACCTGTATGTCACCATGAACTTAACCTAGAGCACTTGTCTAAACATGTTTTGGTTTTTTCCAAATATTAGATCTCTACCAAAATAAATATTCTGCCCCTGGGTGCTACATCGAGTGTGAGAACTCCAACCATTGAGGAGCTAAAAACATACACAGCACAGCTTGACAATCTAAGCCAGGAAGCTTCTACTCAGGTACCGGTATTAAAGGAATTTTTCTGAGTTATATAAGTAGCCACCAGGGTGGTTGAGTAGGATCTATCCTTGCTGTCATGAAATATCTACTCTCAATTCAGTTAAAAGTAAAGGTTTCCCTAGTCATGTCCAATTCTAGGAGGCAGTACCCATCTCTATTTCTTAGCCAAGGGAGCTGTATCATAAAGCAATTTGGAATAAGCATTACTTATAATGCCCAATATAGGGGGCCTTTCTTTACATCTTCACATTTTTGACTATCAGTTAGTGTAGGCAGCATTGAGATAGAAGGACAAATTATTTGAATTCCTATAAGCTGTTTTCTTAATAGATAAAAATAATATGCTTCAGATATATCTACTGCAATGCCAGCATGAATATATTTACACTGGTTCATACACTGCTCCCAAATAAATAGGAAGACCATGAGAAGGAATTGAAGATATGTATCTTCCCATTTTGTAGGAAAATGAAACAGGAGAAAATGCATTAAGTCTGGATGGGAAACTCTTTGAGTTGTTTCTGGCAATCAGCCGCTGCCTGAACAACATGGAGCAGATGTTGGGCACCTGTGTACTCTCCAGTGAAGAAGCTCCTGTACAGCAAGTGCTTTATGAGGTCAGTACAAATGGGAGAATCTATGTCACGGGTGTCAAACTCACAGCGTCATGTTGCCGTCATGTGATTTTTGTGATGTTTTTTCCCTTTGCGGAGCTAGGGTGGGCATGGCCTGCATGTGACACATTTGGCCTGTGGACCGCCAGTTTGACACCCCTGATCTATGACTTCATGAGGTCCAAAGACCTCATAACTCCAAAAAACATTCACCATAATGGCATTAGATGTAGATATTTTCCGAGAATGCTAGCTTTTGTTAAGAACTAGCAGAGTACCCATGCTTCCCTACGAAACTATGTGATTGGGCAAGTTTCTGGGGAGGGAAATAAAGAAAAAAAATCTGCCACCAGATATCCATTGGTATTCATCTGGCTAGTGTCCTGTCAGCGTGTGTTCAGGGTTGTTTGGAAATTGAAACAGTATTTGCTGTGTGAGCAAGGAGATAGCAAGGAGCTTGGACATGGCTTAACTCAACTGCAGTTGGAACAGATTTATTTTCGGGTGGGGAGGGGGAGGAGAACTCCTTAGCATCAGAGCATGTTAATAATAACATAGAAAATATAGAAAATACTAATTTTCTGATGGTAATTTTGAAAAATCCTTTCTTAGCGAGCATCTAGAAGCTGAGAGGAACATACGTGCCAAATTTCAAGTTTGTAAGCTTTACGATTCTGGAAATTTTGTGATGATGCATGAGTGGTATTTGCTTTTATATATAAAAGCAGGGTTGTCCAAACTTCAGATCTTTAAGATTTGTGGATGTCAACTTCCAGAATTCCCCAGCCAGCATGGTTGGCTAGGGAATTCTGGGAGTTGAAGTCCAAGGTGTTAAAGCTGCCAGTTTGGACACCCCGATTTAAAAGAAAGAAATGCAAATTTTTAGCCACTAAAATTGTACAGATGTGTTTTAAAAATTGGAGAACATCTCAGAAAATCTCAGAAGATTAAAATGGGGACCCGTTTTCATTTTAATACCATCTGATCAAATTTGTACTTACTGAACTAACAGGATTGGATTGAAATATAGTTACTCTTCCAAATATGAACTTCTTTGAATTTGTTGATACAATTCTTTGCTCATGAAGCAGTGGGTGAGGAGCAGCATTTTTTCTTCGTTTCCTCCATGGCCATCTGCTCAGATTGGCTCCCAAGTATTGGAGTGAATGTCAGGAAGTGTAATTTTCTTCCAAGCAAAAGTTGACTATTTTGGGGAGACAGGCACCGGCACTTTGGGGGGTCTTTGCTGCTGCTTTCATAGGCCATGGGGAAGTATGCAAGTGCCACAATTGTATTATCACAGGATATCAAATTCTTCATGTTTTGGTTGGTGGTTATAAGGTTGTCTATTTTTATAATAAATTAAGCTAGCAAAGGTTTAATGCACATGGTTTAAAACTTTTATGATACTGAAAATCTAGATTATCGACCCCAGTTTCACAGCATTCCAAATTATTGTAGTATCTGAACTACAGTAGGTTTATACATTTTTGGTTCCATTTACATATCCCTCCATGTTTACAAAAGGCAAAAAAGTAGGAAAAATCAGGATATCGTACTGAGATAAACACCCCAAAAATGACTAGTTGTTTTTTCTATTTCAAGCAGAATGTGCTCAAGCTAATAGAATTTAAAAACAAACCCAAAAACAAACAAACAAGTATAGAAAGTTAAAAACAAATTAACGCTTAAATGGATACTAAATATGTTTAGTATCTTGAAATCCTGGTGAAAGAAATGCACCATTCTAAATGGTGAGGAAACGGGTTAAACACAATTTCTGAAGGATTGTGTTCCATAGCTAAGGAGCAATGCGGGAGAAGGTAAGATTCGATGCAGTTCAGAGAACCCCCAAATCCCACTTCTGGCTGGCCTTGCCCACCCTGCCCCACCCCTCCCAGGAGTCCCCACACAGCCCATTTTGGATGCAGGTAAGTGCACGTGCGGAGGCTTGGGGAGGGCAAAAAATAGGTCTCCTGGAGGCTCCAGAAGGCTGGAAACAGACATGTTTCCTGCCTTCAGAGGGCCTCTGGAGCCCGGGAAGGGTGAAAATGCCCCCACCCCCATAGTGCAGGAGGCCGACTAGGCCATGCCCACCATGGCCACACCCACCCAGCAACTGGGCAGAGAACCCCTTGCTAAAAAGTTTGAAGCCCACCCCTGCTTTTCTTGTTTATCTTAATGACCATACAGTTTATAACAATTGCTCTGTAAATACCACTACCTTAAACTGTACCTGGTAAACAGCTGGCAATCAGTGCAGATCTTTGTATACAGATATTATATAATCCCCGTAGCCTATTTGCAACTTCAAGAACATGTCAAAGATGTCCAAGAAGAACACCATGGAGTATTTTCTCAAGAGGACGAGAGGTACAGTATATGAATGCCCAAGTCTCATGCTGATATTAAAACTTCCCTCTTGAAAGAAACAAATGGATGTTGATGGATTCTACAAAAGCCATATTTACTTGCCTATCTCACCTACAATCTGTTTCAGACACTCTCTGCAGAACTACAGAAACTTCACACAGATATTGGAGATAAGAAGGACGATCTTCTGAAATCCATCACCTCTGCCGGTGGGAATTCTGAGAGATTCTCCCAGTGTTTTAGCAACTTGCAGGCATGGCTCCAATTGACACAAACAACCGCTGCTTCTAGAAGCGAGTCTATGAAAACTGAAATGGACCATTACATCAATTATCAGGTATCACAGGGTTAAGTTTTCATTTCAACCTTTAAAATCTATTAAAACAACTGCTAACCAAAAAGACATGCTTCATCCTTTTTCAGTTGAAATGCTAGTGATCTCATATTTTTTCGTTAGTTAGTTAGTTCACTTTATTGTCATTGTACCTCGTACAACGAAATTAAATACCTTCTTCAGTATACATTATGAC
>JAOYMU010000001.1:135606443-135617048 GCA_025802295.1 Psammodynastes pulverulentus | reverse complement strand
GCTGCCTGCAATTTGGCAGATCGAATCTCACCAGGCTCAAGGTTGACTCAGCCTTCCATCCTTCCGAGGTGGGTAAATTGAGGACCCAAATTGTGGGGGCAATATGCTGAGTCTGTAAACTGCTTAGAGAGGGCTGTAAAAAGCACTATAAAGCAGTATATAAATCTAAGTCTAAGTGCTATTGCTATTGCTATTAGTTGCTGCAACTTCTTTGGGAAGAAAATTGCTTCCTGTTCAGTGACTACAACTGTGCCACTGTGGCATTTCTCTTAATCAATACCTGTTCCTGGTGGAGGGAATAGTACCTCTAATTGGTCAAACTTTTCAGCCCCCCAAAAATCAAAACTATTTTATTTTACTGGCATTGCATTTCTAAAATTAGCTGACACTCAAAAGAGTCAAGGAGCCTTAATCCGAGATATAAATACTCTTCTCTCCCAAAGAGACACTGACTTATTAAGGACAATTCAGGAATACCACAACCCTTGAACAACTAGCACCAAACGCAACATTTTAGTTAAAAGTTCAAGAAAAAGACTACTAATTAAAAAGATATAAGCCTCTTCAATATTGTCTACTCCTTTGCTGTTGACATGCCAGACTGCAATTTCTGAATTTGATGCTGCACTTCCATTTTAGTTTCAAAACATCATCACATATCAGTTCTTCAAAATGATTTAACAGGACAGTTTAGAAAACACTAGAAGTAATGGTTTTCTGTTGATGTTATCAAGATTCTCCTTAAAACCTGACTAAATGAAGGAAATCTATTCTAGCTTAAGTGGTTACTGTGGAAACAGTTTCACTAAATAGGCCAAAAATACAATGCTGTAAAAGGTAACAAATATAATGGCATATTTGTTATACACTACACTCGTGCATATTTATTTTATTTTTTATTCATTTTTATTTATTTATTTTTGTCAAGCATGCATTGGACAACAGATATAAGTGTAAACCTAATTATGAGTACATGAAATGAATACAAATAAGAGATAACATTAGGACAGGGATGGTAGGCACATTGGTGCCCTTATGCATGCCCCTTAGAGACCTCTTAGGAATGGGGTGAGGTCAATAGTAGACAGTCTGAGATTAAAGTTTTTGGGGTTTGGGGAAGAAACCACAGAGTCAGGTAATGTATTCCAGACATTGACCATTCTATTGCTGAAGTCATATTTCCTGCAATCAAGTTTGGTGCGGTTTACCTTGAGTTATATCTATTGTGTGCTCTTGTATTGTTGTGGTTGAAGCTGAAGTAGTCATTGATGGGTAGGACATTGCAATACATAATTTTATGTACTACACATAGGTCGGATTGAAGGCAGCATAATTCTAGGTTTTCTAAGCCCAATATTTCAAGTCTGGTGGTGTAAGGTATTCTGTTGCGAGCAGAGGAGTGGAGGACTCTTCTTGTGAAATATCTCTGGACTTTCTCAACTGTATTTATACCTGATATGCAGTGCGGGTTCCAGACAGATAAACTGTATTCAAGAATTGGTCTAGCAAATGTTTTGTATGCTCTAGTTAGTAGTTCAATATTACTTGAGAAAAAGCTAGGCAGGATTAAGTTAACAACTCTTAGAGCTTTTTTGGCTATGTTGTTACAGTGAGCTCTAGCATTTCTAATCCATCACTTTATGTTTCAAAGTAACCAGCTAGTTGCATTTGTAAAGCTAACTGGCTTAGAGGATTTTCCCAGCGTATACCAAAACTTGACTGTCCATAGATACCAAATATCTCAATTTGGAATTGATTTGGAACGTTGTTTTTTGCTTTGTTTTAACAACAAAACAACTTGGCCCAAAATAGTATTTGATCAAAACTGAAGCTTCCATTTGTCCTGTAGTCTTCTCTAATGCAATTTAAATTTTTACATGAAGAATTGTGGTCATGAAGATCACAAAACACAGTTTATTATCCCTTTCTGGTCCTATTTTAGACTTCTGTTACTAACTTTGCAAAACTGTAAATTAACTTTTGGGATGCAAAATAGCATTCACTCGCCACCAGCACTACTCTCAGCCAAATACTGATAATAATAAAGCTTGGTGAAGGAAACAAAATCCATTTTTTGTTATTAAAAATATTCATTATAATGTATCTCCACAAAGGTGATTTTAAGAAAAATTAAAGCACAACAACTGAACAGCTGTGTTTTAAATGTCCTGGAACCAATCCTTAAGTCAGCTCATGTTGGTAAAGACTTTTGCCAAATGAATAATTATTCCAGTTTCACCCCCAGGGTATCAAGATTATCTGTACTTTCCCAAAAACATGTGCTTTCAAACAAGAAGTGTAATCTATAAGTGGGGGGAAACAAAAATCAATGATCTTTTCCCACAAATGTCTGGATTGGGAGTAAGAATTCCCAAACCCCTGATGGAGAATAAATCTGAGGCTACCGTTTTTACCAAGGAATCCAATTTCTTGCCAGAGTATCTCGGGCTTTGTGGTCGTAGTCATGATTCCAAGCTGAAGACATTTCAGCTGGTTCTGAGTGCTTACCTCTATTACAACTTTCTTCTGCACCAAGATCTTTGACCTTCAAACTAAAAAAAAAAAGTATTTTCAGGATCAGAGCCAGCCCACCTGCATTTTATATCAATTTAACAGATCTATAGTGCTGGGGAAAATGTTTCAGAATTTTCCTCAGTAATACAGTAAAAAGTAGTTACACAGCAGTAGAAATGCTTCTGCTGTGTTATAATAATATAGAAGCAGCTTTCTACAATATAATTCTATGACTCTGGACAACAGTTTAAAAAAAAAAGATAATTTTGTCAAACAAGAAGCAATTGGTAAAGCCATCTGGTGTTAATAGTCCCTCCGCCGCACAACCTAACAAAAAATAGCAGTGGAGAGCTAAACAATTCTTTTATAAAGAGTAATTCTAAAGAAGAACCCTGTTGGATGGGGGATGAATCTTTTTTTTTTTTCATTTTCTTTTCAGCTGTGAATGATCATTAAGAATCTGTCAGACCACTTGTGCTTTTAAGCCTAATCTTTTTTCCTCTGTGCTAACAATTTTAGCTGAGGTTGAGCATTTAGGGCAGTGATGGCTAACCTTTTCGGCATTGAGTGCCCGAAGCGCACACACGTGCATCGCCAAAATCCGATGCACACGTGCCCCTGTGTGTACACCCTGCCCCCACACATGTGTGCGTGTCCCCCGTGCATGCACGAATGTCCCCCATGCATGTGCTCTGTCCCCTGCATGTGCCCTGCGGATGTGCAGCAGAGACCTGAAGACCAGCTGGCTGGTGGGAGGCGCATGCGCGTGCGTGTGTGCAATGGAGCTGAGCTGGGGCAGCAGCTTGTGTGCCCAGAGGGCTCTGTGTGCCACTGTTGGGCATAGATGCCATAGGTTTTTCATCATGGATTTAGGGTAAAGTTCTCTGCATTTTTGCAAGTGCTTAGAAAAGCATGTGTGGCCTTAATAAATTGCTCGGGAAGCCTAATGTGAAGAAATTAAAACGGACCCCTTTGGAGCAAGGAACTCATTTAGCCTCAAAAGCAGCAGTGACAAGGGAAAAAAGGCTTAGGAAGCCAGGCAAACATCAATCCTATTGGCAAAATTTGTCGTTAATGGTAGTAAATTAGCATTTTCTACTTACTCGATGCCCATTAACTACAAAGCTGTGATTCTCATTCTCAAAAGCAGGTAGCTGGTGTTAAATGGAAATGGTGTTAAATTATATACTTTGGATGAAGTGCTCCTCAATTGCATTTCCCCCTCCCTTTCCATAAAATAGTCTACCAAGCTACAGTTTTCTTAATTTTCTTTTTATTTCTCATCACATACAACCAGAAAGTTAAAGGGAATTAAGCATCCCAACAATGTTCAGGATTGAAGATCTGGGGCCTCATCAGTCTGGTTAATCTAGGTTTTATGTGAAGACCACCTTACAAGCTTTCAGACGATATAGTAGTTTTGTTCAAATATATCCTCTGCCAGAACTAAGGTGCTTATGACTGGAGAGCATGGCTTTTTAGTGCCATGTTTGGTTTGCAAATGGTGGCTGTCATAATTTATTGTCTGAATGGTGTTTTAAGGTACTTCAGGTGAGTCTGAGCAAATTCATGAATCAGATAAGCAAAAAGCAGCAAAGATAATAGGACTTTTTGAGTGCTGGGACTTGATTCCTCCAATTCACTACCTACAAAGATAACCCTCCCAAACTTTCTGCATGTATATACCTCAAATCAGTTGTACTTTATTGAGGAAATCTACTAGTTTGGTTAGCTTGTTGTAATCTCATCACTTCCAGGATGTCATATCTAGAAGATGAAAGATAGGAATAAGGTTGGACTGATGTATTTCCCTAATCTGATTTTCTAAGCTCAGGTCTTTTCCACTTTTAAAAATCTACTTATGAAGTTGCATAACATTCTCCACACCTTTATTCTATAGACCAGGGATGTCAAACTCATGTCGTCACAGTGGCATCACGTGACATGTCAGGACTTTTTCCCCCTTCACTAAACCAGGTGTGGGCATGGCCAGTGTGTGACGCATCCGGCCCATGGACTGGGAGTTTGACAGCCCTGCTATAGACCTACCAAGTTCAATGTGTCTTGCTCCTCAATTAACACACTCTAGAGCAGGCTGTCAAACTCAAGGCCCAGTGGCCAGATCTGGCCCATGGGGTGCTTAGATCTGGCCCACAGGGCCACCCTGGAAACAGCAAAAATCTGCCCTGCAGTGTCTCTGACTGCAAAATGGAGATCTGTTTTCACTGGCCAAGGGCTGCAGGAGGCCATCGCAGCCAAAAATGGGGCCTGGGGGAACACCCGTGGCCCACCTGAGCTCCGGTTTCACTGGCAGAGGGCTGCAGGAGGGCGTCATAGCCAAAAATGGAGCTCAGGAACCCATTTTCGCTGGCAGAGCTCTTGGCCACCATAGGCACCCCTGACACGAGTGATGTTGAGCTGGCCATGCCCACCCTGGCCCCCGAGATGAAACACAACCCTGATGTGGCCCTCAATGAAATCCACTTTGACACCCCTGCTCTAGAGTATAATGAAAAGTTTGTTCTTTTGTGCTTTCCAGTTTAGGTTTATAAAGACTGTTTATATTTGCTATTACTGTTATATTGCTATTGTAACATTGTTTTGAATTATAAGATCCTAGGATAAAGTAGGGCACATTTTTTTTAGCTACATGTAACAGTTTTAGCACTGAAGACTGTCCCGCTGGAAGCTGAGGTCTAATTTGGGAGACCTGTATAACATTCACAAGCTGCCACTCAGCTGCATTGCATGAACGTTCTTGATGTCTTTAGTGCCAATAACAGTGAAAAATCAGGGCTTGAAAATGAGCATAAACAAAAGAGAGGGAGTAAGATAAATACTGCCTCCTTGTAATTCAGCAGGTAGAATTTTAGCTTGGGGTCTTATATTGCTTCTCTTAAGGCATAATTCCTTTATTTTTAGAGACTGCAACTTGGCCTTCAAGACATCAAAGAATATTATCTTCAGGCTTCTGAATCGGGCGATAGTATGACTCTGTTGGCTGAACCAGAAACACAGAACCTTCTTCAAGAGAAACCCCAGCCACTTCAAAGGATCTCCTATCTGGAAAAGATGCTACAGATAAAAGCAGATCTTTATCAGGTACTGCTAATGGTTTGATATAATCATTTTCAGAAGAGACTGGGAAGTTGTATAATTTTCCTCAAATGCTGTATTCAGAAAATACCTTTCATTTATACATCTGGGTTCCCCACACTTTTGGTATAATGGGCCACCCTTGGAATTTTGAGAATGTATTTTGTGTTGTCACTGCTCATTTATATTTTTTCAAAAAACCATCCTTTGGAGAAAAATACAAGATTGAAAGCTGGTGTTTGTTATACAGAGCAAGCTAGTTACTAATAATGGATTTTTAAAAAAGATTTAAAAAATCAGGTGACAGATACATAGGGAAGATCTGTAGGCTTGTTGGAGACTGCAAATCAGTTGTCAGGGTAGTAGATAACACAAGGTTCTATATGATGCAAAATTTGGCCTTTTCAATTTTTGTTTAAATTTTAAAGTGTTAAATCTCTGCCACAACCCATTTTATTTCTGTTACTTGCCACTTTTTTCAGGTAAACTATATTTTGAAGCTATATGCTAAATCAGACAGAATACCAGTATTTGATAATTCTTTCTTCCCTCAGCATGGTCTTTTACAACTGGAGAATTTTGGGAACTCCTTGGAAAAACTGGAAAATCACGTTAAAAATTCCACAGAAATACTGGACAATTTGTGTGAAAACAATAAAAATTTGGAGCTACTCATGGTAAGCCTAGGCTTATAGTAGTATACAATTAGGGCAGTGAAATATTTCCTAAGTGATTTGAACTCTAACTCCCATCGACCCCAGGCAGCATGATATAATCAAAAGGTACTTTGGGAGTTAAAGTTCAAAATATATGAAAGACATCAGGTTGCAAAACAGATACAGATTAAGAGAGTTGGAAGGGACCTTGTAGGACATCTAGACCAACCCCCTTCCCAAGCAGGAGACCCTACACCATTTCTGACAAATGGCAGTCAAATCTCTTCTTGAAAGCTCCCACAACTTCCAAAGGCAACTTCTGTTCCATTGGTTGATTGTTCTCAGTGTCAGAAAATTTCTCCTTATATCCAGGTTGAATCTGTCCTTCTTCAGTTTCCATCCATTATTCCTTGTCTGGCCATCAGGTGCTTTGGAAAATAGCTTGGCCCCTTCCTGTCTATGGCAGCCCCTCAAATATTGGAACACTTATTATGTCTTCCCTGATCCTTCTTTTCACTAGACTAACCATGCCATAATTGTTCTTCATGTTTTAGTCTCCAGTCCCCTACTCATCCTCGTTGCTCTTCTCTGCACTTTTTCTAGAGTCTCAACATCTTTTTTATAGTGTGGTGACCAAACCTGGATGCAGTACTCTAGGTGTGGTCTTCCTAAGGCTTTATAGAGTGGTATTAGTTCTTCACCTGATCTTGATTGTATCCCTCTGTTAATGCAACTTAAGATTGCATTAGCTTTTTTGGCTGCTGCTGCACACTGCTGGTTCATATTTAGCTGGTTGTCCATTAACACTCCAAGATCCCTCTTGCAGTTACTGCTGTCAAGCCTAGCTTCACCCAGGCTATAGGTGTACTTTTGGTTTTCCTTGCCTAAGTGTAGGACTTTACTTTTCTCTACACTGAACTTCATTTTGTTAGATAGGGCCCAGTGTTCAAGTCTGTCAAGATTCATCTGGATCTTGAGCCTATCTTCTAGGGTGTTAGCTATTCCTGCCAGCTTAGTATCACCTGCAAATTCTATTCCCTCATCTAAGTCATTTATGAAGATATTGAAGAGTACTGGGTCTAAGATGAAACCTTGTGATACCCCACTGCTTACTTCCCTCCATGTAGACTTAGTCTTAGACCCATTAAGGAGTACTAATTGAGTATGGTTTGCCAGTCAGTTGCGAATCCATCTGGTGGTGATGCTATCTATCCCACTTTTTTCTAGCTTACCAAGAAGTAAGGGAGTTTACAAAGAAGAGGTCCTGCCTGGGACATGTAATCCAGCAATCCCTATATACAAAGATCAATTGTGGCCAGTTGTAATAACTTGATCAACCAAATTAGCATAAAATAGGACAACCTGTGACTACTATTCTGAACTATTCTGAAGGAAAGCAAGATATAAATAAGTCTAATAATTGTAATTATATAATTATAATATAAGCTCTACATTGTATAGGAATGGCCAGATAGTAGATTTTGGTATTAAGCAAGGATTTCTGACTTTTGACCTAAAAATAAGTTTTGGATTTCTTTATTTTGTGTGGAAATAGCACATATTCTGTTGAAATGTTCAAATTCCTGGTTTCAGAATTATTTAGTTCCAAATGTGTAGCGTTGTTCCTGGTGCTATTTAATGAGCTTCCAGTAAATAATGAAAATTTATTAATTCCCAAAAAACCGGGAGGGGGGAGGAGGAGCTCTTGGGCCCAATGATAGTTACCCTTCCCTGATATTGCAAACTAGTCTGCAAACTTGCCCCATTAATAAATAGTTATTATGCTAATTTCTATGGTATGCAACATTGTATAGAGAGACCTGGAGATTTTTTGCTTCTTGTTGTACAGCAAAAAAGTGATTTGGGTAACATTTGCAAGAAATCAAAACAAACATGATTTTCTAGGATTTAATTTATTTGTTCTTTTCAGAACCAGTTATTGAATCTCACATCTTTGTCTCCTGAAATGGAGAGATTGAATGAAGTCAGCTTTAGATTGCCACTCTGTGACTTCACTGTAAAGAGATTACAAAACCTTAATCGACAATGGACTCAGAAAACCGCTCTAGTTCTGGAGCAGTGCAGGTAAAGAGGGCTTGTTTTCATATGATGATGTAACTCCACATATCACAATAGTTTATGTTACTTTATTTGTACCCGAAGTGTTTAAAGTCTTGAAAGCTCTGTGAGTAAACTACCTATATTGTATATGTGATGTTTTCCTTCACAGCTATTTTCTATAAGCAGCCTTATTCATCTTTTAGTTTTGGCTGCAGTCTAGTAATCTTTCCATGCAACACTCATTGAATAGTTCCCCAAGATAGGAGTTTTGGAATCTGCAGCCCAGTGTAGTTAAAAGAAATTTTTAATAATATGAAAATGCCAGAGAACACATAAGACAGCATCAGAAATGAAGAAATTCAAGTTATAAAAAGGGTTTATCTGAGAGTGGGATGTTTAATCTGCATCCAAAACTGGGCAACCAGATTCTTCTTCTGAGCTCCCATGCTGGAGGGTAGCAGACTAACTGTTGTAAACCTTTTCCTTTCTGTGTGTCTCCTACCTTCATGTATTTAGGGAAGCACAATCTGTGAAAGTTACACGTAGATGTAATGATTAACAGCCACCAATAAACCTCATTGTCCATGATATTAACTTAATTTCTTTAAACTCATCTAAGTCAAGTGTTTTCAGTTAGTTGCCATGGGCACTAATCTTTTGAAAAACCCTTCTATCTTCTACTTTTGAACTTTTTACAGATTTTGTTTAATTTTAAAACAAAATTAATGGGAAGCTGGCATGCTGCCTGCAGAAAATTCTGTACAGTATCTGGAAGCCAAATAAATAAAGTTCTTAACTCTCAGTCTTCGTTTATGAATGTATCCCTATGTGCATCCCAAAACAGAAGTAAGGTGGAATTTAATAATACATATCCTTGGGACCTACACAGTGTAGCAGAGAAAAGCAATTTGCCTTTTAATAAACAATTTTTATGTCTGGTCATATGCTTTATAGTTGCTATTTTGGTTATAGACAGCTCTCCTCCTTCATAATAGCTATTTCCTTGAAGTGTCCATAATATGCTATCAGTGTTTTAACCTTCAAATATGAGGAATCTCTGATTTACACTGTTGGCTAGTTCCAATGCCTGACTTCTAGAAGCCTCTGAGCTGTTCTTCACTAGTTGCTTTAAGTTTCAAGTTAGATTTACAGTCTTAATTTTCAGGCAATCTTTCACTATACCCTGTAAATATGGTGGGCTACAACTGATGACTAGAAGTGAGGAGAAATATAATCTATGTCATTAAGAAAGTACCAAGTAAAGGAAGGCTATGGTAGAGATTTGTCTACAGGATCATGGATAATATAGTTGAACTACAACAAGTACACCTCTTGAAACCTGTAAGATTTAAGTTAGCCATACCTAATTTAACCTCTAACTCTGTGCTGAAATAATTTCATTTCTTTTTTTTAAATTGCAGTGAACTGCAAAAGCATCAATCAGATGACAAGAAGTTTCTTCAGCAATGTCAGAATTGGGTGCAGTTTCTAGAGAGAATGAAAGAGAGTCTGAAAGAGAACATGCCGGGTACACTTGAAAAGCTGCAAGAACAGCAGAAAGACTATGAGGTGATGTTTTGAGAGGTTTGGCCTTCATCCAGAGAATTGGGAGTTTGGTTCAGTATCAGCTTTAAAGTCACATTCTTGCCACAGCTGATATTCTTTCCGTTCATTGAACTATAATGGTGATTAAATGTTATTCATTACTTACAGATATTACAAACAGAGATTTCCATTAATCAGCAAATTTTCAGCTGTCTTGTGTCAAAAGCGCTGAATATGTTGGAATCGGGAGAAGCAGAAAACAGGTAAAATACATGACTTGATGGCATACACCTTGGTTTTTATGGCATTCAGTAGAAAGGATGTGAACCCAAGCACCAATCGTTTTTAGAAAAGTTAAAGCTGTCATTGCAGATAGTTCTCAGTTTATGACCAGTTGCTCAGCAATCATTCAAATTTTTATCATGGACTTCCCAGGGGCTACTTAGAATCTAGATTTGAAGTTCCAATCCCCTACGCCCCTCCTGCAGTCACATGATCACAGCCAGTCCATGTTTACAACTGTTTACAGAGTCCTTCACATCCTGTGATTGCAACTTACAATTTCTGTTGCCAGAAACCCAGTATTTGCTTCCAGTTTCTGGCAGTGCCCGTTGCCCAATGGATTCACTTATCAATCATATTCGCTTAATAATTACAGTCAGGGCTTTTCTTCGGCGCCGAAAGGTGCCGGAACGCTCCCCCCGTCGCGCGCTAAAAAAACCCGGAAGTGATA
>JAOYMU010000001.1:135546631-135557595 GCA_025802295.1 Psammodynastes pulverulentus | reverse complement strand
CAAAAAAAGCAGACTATGATTGTCATTCTACTGCAGTTTGTTTTAGATCAAGGGTGGGGAACTATGGCCCTTTTACAATCTGTAAACTTCAACTCCCAGAATTCCTGAGCTCCATAGTTCTCTACCCCATCTTAGATAATAATAGGCAGCCCTATCAAAAATTGTTTGGTTAAGCACTATCCCATTAAAAGATATCATTCCCCTTCCAAAAGAAGTAACAAATATAATAATTCAAGGCACAGTTAGATAAATTGTCTCTTTCCTGTCTTACGCGGCTATTTTTCTCCCACTCATATGCACACAATATAAGATAATATACCACAACAAAAAGTATTAATTTATAAAAGTCAGCTGCTAATCCACATGATCCTAGAGCAGGTCATAAAGAGACCAGTCTGTAACTACCTTGAAAATAATGTGGCAATTACCGGATGTCAGCAGAGACTATTCAAGAAGATGTTTTGCCAGAGCAATCTTACCTTATTATTTGATCAGATAACTTCCTTAATAAATTGTGGGGTAGCTGTAGATTTCAGTTTGACATTTGATAAAATACCTGCATTCTGAACAATAAGCTTGTTAAGTTGGTGTGACAAATGACTACATAGCTGGCTGGGAAATCAGAGTTAATCAGAATCTTCTCGTCTTATAAATGTGATATCTGATGTGTCTATAGGCTGGTTCAAAAAAGACAACAAGGTGGGTGCAACTACATGATCAAAGCCTGTTTTTTTTTTACTTCACTCAGGACTTTGAACATGTGGTCACATCCATCTTGACTTTTATTACCCCCAACTCCCCAAGTTCTGCAAGGATGGGTTAAGGAAAAATACAGATCGGCTGCTTCACAAAGTTCTATAACTGCAATAAAATAATGGATAAACAGATAGATTGGAGGGGCCGTGTAGAGAATCAAGTGTTTTACTCCTGCTGACTGCCTGGATGAGTCTCTGCAGATTTCCTGGCAAGGGTTGGGGTTTTTTTGGGGAAGTGCCATTTGATTTTACCATTGTCTCCTTGCTAGGGCTGAAAGAGACTAAAACTCCTGATTTCTAGCCTGTGTGCCTTAACCACCACACTAGACTCTCTTAAGGAAGAAAATAAATAAGAATTTTCCCCTTTTATTGCTAGTGCCTTGACTCCCTCATTGGACTTATGCTTCCTTAGTTGGATATTTGCCCAGTCTGGTTTTTCACCAGTGTGTGAAATGGTATTAACCTGGTTGGTTTCAAGAAACTATAAAACAAACTAGCAAAACAGTGCAAAATTCAGCTCAGTTGCAGAAGCCATTTGCTTCATTTATTCTGTCACCTTTGTGCAGGAAATACAAGGAAACTATATTATCCGTACAGTATTTATCCAACAATGCCAGGATTGTTTATAAACATGTTCAATCTGTGTGTGTGAGAGAGAGATGAGGGTGATATTAAAAGGGAAAATTAGGTGTTCAATTAAGGAGCAAAGTCCAAAAGTCCAGCAGATGGCCAAGTACCAATCCAGATCTCTCTCCCCACCCTCAGCTAATGCACAGTTAATGTATATGAGGAGGTTTTTTTAGGTCTAACAAATCTTGAAAATTTTATAAGCTAAACTTTGATGGGGAGGGAGGAACCACAGAAGAAAAGCACCTGTTTCAGCTGCAACTTCAGCACATTTCAGCTCAAGTGAACGACAGTGGCAATCCTTTCCTTCTTTAATCCCAAAGCTGTGGCTTCCAAGACATCATTAGCGACCTATGTTCATGGTTAAAACTTATGTTATTTTTCTACAGGTTAGGCTAGACGATTCCAATGGTGCTTCTTGCTCCTTGGTTCTAATGAGGATTCCCTAAATCAAATCCTAAATTTAGGATTCCCTAAATAGTTCACAATCTTTTTTTCCCTGTCCCCCACCCCCATTTTTCTTTTGTGTTACTCAAAAGCCCAACATGATTAACCAATGTGTTAGCAATTCACCATCCAAGGATACATGAGACCTCAATGATGGCTGACGCTGAGCTGGGATCTGGCTTTCCATAATGTACAATGCAATCTTTTACCTCATCACCAAGTTCTCTCCAGGAGGTGTTAGCCAGTACTACACCAATTCACTGTGAATTGTAGAAACTCTCCACTGTCTAAGGGCCCACTGCCAGTCATCCAGAGAGCTAGTTGGTCCAGGAGATACTGTAGAATCCTGCATGATCAGGATTCCTCCCACCCTCATTTGCTGATATAACAATAGCCTCCAAGATCAGCTGGCCCTGCTAGGAAGTTTCCCTCCAGCATGCCACTTCCTAGAAATCAGTAGAAGGAAGTTTCTGACATTCCAAATGAAGCTGCTGTCTACTTAGACTAGGAGTGTGGAACCAGGGGTGGGATCTAGCTGGGTCTGCCCAGATCATGCAATCTGGTTGTTACCCAAAGCCTCCATTCTGCAGAGAGGAACAGGAAGCAAAAACGAGTGCTGGACCTTCCCACCCACTCTACTTCTTACTGTCCTTTATCTCCTGATGCTGCTTGTTACAGCAAGCCCCAGCTGAGGGCTGGGAAGTGGCATGCATGCATTTTTCGAGTGTGCACGCGTGCCAGTTACATCCCATTGCTGTGGGGAACTATGGCCTTTTTATAGTTTTTTTGGCTTCAACTCCCAGAATTCCTGAGCCAGCCATACTGAATTCTGAGAATTGAAGTCCACAAGTCATAAAAGGACCATAGACCAAACCTCTCAATTCCTGTATCTAACAAGAGGTCCCTGAAGTTCAAATACCACAGTGCTTACTACTAATTCAAGTCCCATCCATTCAGACCTCAATCAAACCCAGGGCATTCATGAATGCTTAAGCCCATGGGTATAGACATGTATTTCTACCTAGCTGACTTGCTGAACTAAACCCCATTGACTGATTAATAGATGAAGGATGTCCAGATCATGAAGTAGCTCCTTGATAACCTTAGTTATGCTGAAGAAGATCCTACATTTTTCAACTATCAAACAGCTTATGACATACCTAGCATCCTTGACATTGAAAGAGACCTCATCTCCCTGAAAGGAAGGAAAAGTTTCAATCTGGCCATTGCGTGTGTGACGTATGCCTGATATTTAATATTGATGAATTAGTTCACAACTTTTTTCTATTGCCTAACTTCAAAATGGCAGAACACTATGTGAAAGTTTAGCATCACTATCACTTGTATCTCATTTACCTGTCAATCCTATATTCAACGGGTGTTCTGGAGAATATTTTTAGCATAATGCTACATTTATTTAATGATTAGCTCTCAAACCAGAAGAAAAAGGCCACTTGAAATACTCATTAACCACTTGTCTGAAGAACTAATTTCACTCTATGCTAGAAATGATGGAAGAGAATTGCCACATAAATGTTCCATCCTCAGTGGGATACACACGTAAGTTGATCCACACTGGCCTTTTAAAAGATGGAAACAATCTAAGTATTCTATCAAAATGTATCTGGAAGGAACCAATTCTAAACAACCTCAGGAGAGTGTAGATCCTTAGCATGGACGTGATACTGAGTGCTTGAGCTGTAACTGTTAAACAGGAGGTGTTTGTTCAATACTTCTATCTCCTGTATGGCATCATGCTGTAAAAATTACAGCATCAAACATTACAAATCTTTTCAGATATTACATATGTGAGCAGGTGAGTTTGGCAGGAATAATACTTGGTTTAAGCCATTGCTTCCCAACTTCAGCAATTTTAAGTGGATTTCAACTCCCAGAATCCCCCAGACAACACTAGCTTAAGAAACAATGGTTTAAGGCAACAACAGCACATTTGTGACAATGGGGACAGCGTTTATTTTTATTACTTTTGTTTTCATTTCCAAAGGCCAGATGGTTCTGATATAGTGATGTCACTAGAGTTGTTGCAGTTATGGTCCAGTCATAGCAGGTTGCAAAGATGTCTGACCGCAAAATGCGGTGTTTATTGGTTATATACAACTTTGTAAGACAGGAAATGATAGAGCATTGTAACAGCATTTTATTGGTGAGATCTCCTGCCAATCCTTAAGAATAGCCTGTTGATGTAGGCTAGGTGAGATCATGTACCAGGCAGAGCAACCCTCGTACATCTTGGCATTGTGAATAGAGTGATCTTACATAGGTATGCTGGCCGATAAGGAAGAGGCAGTGTACTGCACAAATCCCATACAGCCCCCATTCCTACATCCCTTGAAGATGCTTGTTCCTACAAACCCCAGCTGGGGGCTGAGAAGCATCGTGCATGTGTTTTTCCAATGTGCACACATGATCCCGAACCAGTAGATGATGCCAATTACATCCCATTGCTGGTCATGCTGGCCACATGACCACAGAAAGAACAACAGTGGCTCCCTCTACTTAAAAATGGAGATGAGCACTGACCCCTAGAGTCAGACATGACTGGACAACGAAACCTTTACCTTTTTACTAAGATTTATTTATTTTTCTTCAGATTTTTTCCCCTCATGTCTTCTTAAATATGTTCCTTATATAACATTTATTATATAATTTATATTGATATTGTTATTTAAACAAATTATTATATAGTAGAATTTGGATCTTATACACAATTTTGCTGATGAACTGAAAGTGTTGTAAATAATTTTAATGGGGTGGGGTTTTTTTTCTGTTTTTTCTGTTTTGTTTTTTCTTTTGAAGACGTTTCGCTTCTCATCCAATCCATTTCCCACTATCCTGTCAGAGCTGAAGAAGCTTCTTGGATGAGAAGTAAAACGTTTTCCAAAGAAAAAAACAAGAAAATCTAGTTGCCGCCTGAAAAAGCACCTTTGGGACATATATGTCTGATGTCTCTCAGATAGAAGAATATAATTCTCATAAGTACCATTAGAGATGACCAAGCCCATGGAAGCATAGTCCAGCATATCTGGAGGGTATGAGCTTAGATAAAGCTGATATGTCAATTCAGAACCTTGCTTTCCCAGTTTATTTTTGTAATGCTTTGGAATATGCATCTTCACAACCGAATCCCTAGAAATGATTGATGCCTCTGCAAACATCAATCAATGAAATGGAACAGGAAATATAGAACAGTTACTCAATGGAGTTTTCTCATTGGGTCAGAAATATACTGGCATTTATTTATCATATATTTATTCAAGTTCTGGCATAGCATTTTATGTGTCTACAATGTCTCCTAGTCCCATAGCTATAAGCTGCATGCAGCCATCTGGGGAGTTTTGGGAGCTGAAGTTCTCACATATTTTGATAACATTACTGAAGTTGAGAAACATTGTTCAAGAGTACACAGTTCCAGCCTCTTTAATCATAGAGTAGAGCCTCGGGTCACAAGCACTTCTGACCATGACCATATTGGGTGCTGACCAAAAAATCCACTAAATGTTTCACTCTGGTCACGAACACATCCTTGGGTGGTGATCAAACACAGCCACAGCCATTTTCCCTGCCACAGCAATATTTCCCCTTCTGTGCCATTTTTTGGGGTACGCACATGCGCAGTCAGTCTTGCTTCTGGTCACGAACAAATTGGGTTGCGACCAAAGTCTTGGAACGGATTACAGTCATGACTGGAGGTTTCACGGTATTAGTAAAGGAGAATATTTGTAGCTCAGGGTTGAAATGAGGTGTCCTTGGTGTTCTCTGAGCTTGGTTGTTTCCTTGCAAATGTTTCATTACCCAAACTAGGTAACATCATCAGTGTTAGTTATCAACATTAGACTAGCACTGATGATGTTACTTAGTTTGGGTAATGAGATGTCTGCATTCAAACCACCAAGCTCAACCAAGCTCAAAAGGACCCCTCTTTAATCATATGTTTCCTATTCACATGTCTTGATATAATACTTAATAAGCAGATAATCCTGCTCTTTGTATATGTTAATGCTCAATCTCTGTTGGTTCATCCGAGAGCCTTTGTTTCTCCCATGTAGAGACCTTGAGTAAGCCTCAGGGATAAAAGTGACCCTGTTGATGCAAAAAGAAGAAAGAAAGAAAGAAAGAAAGAAAGAAAGAAAGAAAGAAAGAAAGAAAGAAAGAAAGAAAGAAAGAAAGAAAGAAGAAAAGGAAAGTACAGCATCTTCAAATTGTCTAGCAAGGAGTGTAGAGATAATTTATACAGAACCAATGCAAAAAAAAAAAATCCTACGCTAACTTAAAAGCAAAAGTATTCAACATTGTTGGAAAAGAGAATTCTTGCTGTTCTACTTGCTTTTTTGAGATACAAGGTTTGGCATGATGTTGACAAATGCCCCACTGACTTGCTCTTGTGGTACCTCTGACTGAGTATCTGAAGAGTTGGCAGAGTTGATGACAATCATAGTTCCTCCTGGAAAAGGCCTTCCATCCATGGCTTTGATGAGTCTCACTTTGGCAAAGCTTAGCCTATTTTGGTCAGGGTTCAGTTCTGTGCGGTTTGTGGTTTAGTGTCAGGACTCTGTAATTAGACAGTTTGGAGAAGCCACAAAAGGGGCTTGCAATATGAAATACAATGCTCCTGAGACAGATGAGCCACAAAGAATGGCTTACCACAGAGAAAGAGCATTTAAAGGCCCACCGTACTTTTTTTTCTTAAAAGTCTAAAGTTTAGATTAACTGAATGTTAGCTGGATATCCGTTCACTTATTATAGAGGGACTTAACCCCATTAGGCACAATTTCAAACCAAAGCTTAATCCAGTGAGCGCAGACTGAATTTCACCCAGGATTGCTCAAAGCTAAGCTGAATTCTCCATTGATAGAAGCAGCACAGAAATGTACCAGCCCATTGTCACAAAAGACCAGCCATGCTAAGGAAACAAAGGGCTGAGAAGGGAATGAGCTCCAAGGTAATGTTTGTGTTGCACTTCAAAGGGGGGCAAATTTTTTTTCTGATGAGGTAGAGTTTAATAAGCTAATAAAATTAATGACATGATTAATGAAATTATTAATAAAACTAATAAAATTAATCGGCCAATGCAAGAGAGTCCATCACAGCGCTCAGTCTTCACACATTGATGTAAGGACTTTGCATTGCCTGTAGCAACTCCAGAAGAGCAGAAGAGATGCTCAACCTGCAAAGCTCTTTGCTATTACCTGATTGGATTTGCTATTGTTAACACAGGTCTCTGCTTCCATTCACAGATCCTCTTCAATGGAGCATTTCAATCACAGCTTTGTTAACTCAAAACAGCACTTGGAAGCTCTAGTTGGATTTAAAAAGCAGAGAGCTACTTGCGGCAAGAACAGGCAGCGCATAAGATGGGAATCGTTCAGTGAAAGAGAAGAGGAACTGGTGAGCTGGAGTGAAGAACATATCATGAAAAGGGGGGGATTTCTTGCTTAATTTTGCAGCGTTACTTTTTTTTTTTCCACACAGTCACACATTTTACTGTAATTATGGTTCTCTTTTTTGTTTCCTAGACCCAAAAGTCTGAAAAGACCATTCGTTGGGGAATATTTACAATGCATTCATTCTTAAGTCATTTTATTCAGAAGTACCATCTCCCAGAACCCTCCAACTCCAATTCCTAACATTAAACCCTCCACATACCCAGTGGGTTTCCTTTAGCAATGTTGGCTGGACAGTCTGAGCTCTGAAGTCCCAGCGTACCTGGAGAATACCATACGTTTCCATTGCGAAAGCCCGTTAACCGCTGAAGAAAAAAAAAACCCAGCAACATTAAAAGTGACTCAATGTTCTGGACGAATCGAGAACACTAAAGTTTACTTGTTCTCGGGGATTGAAAGAACCCCCCTTACTTTATCTCGCTTTACACCGCTCCGTCAGCTCTTCAACGCTTACCACTGAGGGAAAGAAAGACAAAATACAGCCTTAACGTTTTGTTCGAGTTTCCAAAGCTATCGCGGGGGGAAGTGGGGCGGTTTGTCGGGCGGCTTGTAGAATTAGTCGCTGAAGATCGCGGAGAAAGGATCTTCGGCTCTCCCTTCTCACAATCTGTGGTGCTTCTTGCTTTTCTCTTTTATATTATTCTTCCCGAGCTGACGGGATGGGGGAAAGCAGGAGACGGGGCTGACAGAGGCCAGACCTGTTTCGTTCGCTGAGACTCGCCGTGTTGGAGCTGCAAGTAGGAAAAAGTCTCCCTTCTTAATACAGACGCGGCTCCAGTTGGGTTTTCTAAGAACCGAGGAAAAAAGCTGGGGAGGAAAGCTCTGGAACTGTCCTCAGCTTGTGGTGCTGAAACTAAGCGCTGACCCTCCTTTATCCTGAGAAGTATATATAGAGACCGATAAATCACCTCCCACCCCCACCCACCCCCTGTGGGCATGGAGACCACCCGGCCACCGCCAGGGGGTGGGCACAAGGACAGGGCACAGCCACCCAAACGGGTACCACGTGCGTGCTCCCAATCAATGCGTTTGCGGCCGCTGTGCACCCTTGAGAACATGAGAGACAACGGGGAAGTGGGGGCGCAGGAGGGGGGCCCTCCCCAGCAACAGCTTCCCAGGAACTTCGAATTTGAACCCCAAGTTTTACCTTTTGCACTGTTCATTGCTCTTCATTCAGTCCTCCTCTCTGGACACAGAGGACGGAGAAGGATAATTGACGTGTATCTCCGTGCAATGATTTCTCCGTTGCTTTTCTCGCTCGGCTCTTCCTCCCTCTAAATACGGCTCCCCCGTTACCCCAAATCTCCCCATATCATGAATTGAGCCTTGTTACTCCCTCTTGGATGTGGGCCCCACCGGCCATGGTCACCCCTCCCCAAATCCACTTCCCAGACGCCCTAAAATTTGCTCGTCCGAGCTCGCTCCGTGCCGTGTGCGGCGCTCGATCCTCTGAGCACCGAGAAGGATTTTCCCTGGACTTTCCAGCCTCGAATTATCCTGCCTGGGCAATGGGTACGGCCCACTCACCCGCACCCTCGTCTTGCTCCCCGTTGCGGTACGGGGTCTTCCCATCCAGCAGGAGAAAAAAGACTCCCCCCTCTCCCCCTGCCGAGGAGGTGCACACACAGCAACAAGGAAAGCATTGTACAGAACAACATCAGAGATCATCTGGTCCAGCCCCAGCATCCTGAGACGGGGAGCACGAGTTCATGGTTGTTTTTCGGAAGGTCGGAGAAGGGAAACGAGCGAAGAAGCGTTCCGAGGAACGGGAAAGCGGACGGTCGCGGAAAGGATGAAGTTTCTACTGGGTTTTGCAAGCCGGGCGCATCGGAAGAAGGGAAAATGGAACAGCATCGTTATGAAAAGATGGTGACACTGAGGTTATCTTTGGGGGTGTCAGCGCCCTCTGCCCCCTCCCCTTTTGTCAGAGACACCGTGGCCCTTCCGGTTTTGGGGTGACAATTGTCCTTATTTGATTCCGGGGCGGACTTCTTCGGTGGACAAAAAACTAAATTGGGGCCTCGCTCGGATGGTGGAGCAAAGCTCACCCATCCCCAAATATATCGGCCGCTCGACGTAACTCTGAAACGGTGTATTTTTTTTCCTAGCAAAATCCCCCTTTTTAATTCAGGGTGCGTTGCGTTTTGTGTTGGCTTTTAACGTTGCTTATTTATTATACGCTTGTATTCTTGCGGCCGGCCGCCAGTCCCCGTTTTCCAACGGGGCAGGAAAAGGGGTGTCACTAGTTCAGTTTCTTCCCTTCCCATGGCGTGCCGTGACTTTTGTGGCTGCCCTCCCCAGAGACGCTGTGGGGGGGGGGTCTTGATTTTACATCCCCCCCTCTTTTTGGGGGGCAAATGTGGTTGCTTGGCGTAATTGGTCCCCTCATTAAAGGCCGATTAAATCTTAACCATTTTTCTTTCTGTCCTGGGGTGCAATCGTGGAGGAGGGATGGGGGGGGGGGTTGTGGCTGGGTTTGGGCGTGACAGCAAACCATCATTGTTTGCTGGGCTAGGGGGTGAAACCTAGCCCATGGCAGCTTGCTTGACAAACCAGGATATGGATACGAAACACAATCGACAGAGTTTTTGCTGATGGGCCTCTGCCTGTTTCCTTTGGTGAAATTCATTGCTTTGGGACTGGGCGTCCTCGACTTACGACCATTTAGTGACCAAAGTTACAATAGCACTGAAAAAAGCCAACTTCTTTCACACTTACGACCGTTGCAGCCTCACCCACATTCCAAATTCAGACGTTTGGCGACTTGCTCATCTTTATGACGGTGTTTCCTGGGGTCACGTCATCCCCTCACAGTGACAGGCAAAGCCAATGGGGAGGCTGGACTTCCCTTAACACCTGATTCACTTAATGACCGCTTAACAACCCACCTTGCTTAGTAGGAGGGAAATTCTGCTCCCAGTTTTGGTCGTAAGCCGAGGACCGCCAGGAACCATAGATGCCCCTTTTTAACCACATTATCTGGGGTGATCGCCGTACCACCCCGCTCTTTTTTCTACGAAGGAGGGGGAAACCCCCCCCCAAGTCCTGTACGTCAGCCGCTGCCTCCCTCGCTCATAATTTCCAAGCCGTCTTTCACCTCCGTTGCAAACTGAGCCTCTGAATCTATTTGCATAAAAGGCGGGGTGTGTGTGATTTTTTTTTTCTTCTCTTTCCCCTTTTTCGCGAAAAAAAAATCGCTCCTCAGCAAAATTCAACAAATCATATTCTAAAGACCAAAAAAACCCCCCTGGCACATTTATCTCCCTCTTAACCTTGTTTATAATCTTCCTCCCAACCCTAAAAGCGGCCGAATTTTTCACTCCGCATTCAATCTTCAAACAAACAAAAAAAAATGAATAGAAGAAAGGAAGGAATGACATTTTTATCAACCTTGGCCACTCCTTAATTTTTTATTTATCTATTTTCTATTTTCTCTTTCTCTCTCTTTCCCCAACTTTTTTCAAAAGTTTTCTGCTTGGGGAAAAAAAAGAGGTTTCTCTTTTTAATTTTTTTTTTTGGGGGGGGGTTCTTTTATAAAAAAATTGCATTTCCTTCCTGCCGTACGGAGTTGAAAGTTTTGCCTCTGCGGGTTGGTGTTCTCTTTCCTTCAAAGACATCTGGGTGACACGGCTTTGGGGTGGGGGGGTGTAGGGGGGGCCTGGTTTCCTGAGCC
>JAOYMU010000001.1:135417575-135429970 GCA_025802295.1 Psammodynastes pulverulentus | reverse complement strand
GCAGGTTAGTGGGGTGGGGAGGGAATGGGGATTTTGCAGTAACCTTCCCCCAGGAGTGGGGAGGGAATGGAGATTTTGCAGCATCCTTCCCCTGCCATGCCCACCAAGCCACGCACATCAAGCCACACCATATCTACCAAGCCACGCCCACAGAACCAGAAGTAAAAGAATTTGAATCCCACCACTGAGATGCATATTTATTTGGTGGCTGTGCCTGTCCTATGAAACACCACATCACTGAACTTTGGATAGCTCCAACTTACTGGTCTTGGCCAAGGCTTGAAAAGCAGGTTCTTCACCCAGGCACTGGCCCAAGGTTTGGATGAACCCATCCTGTGAAGCTTAAGAGAATAAATGTGGCCTCTGTTGTGACATGTATTTTTTTATTTGCCGTTTGTTTGTTTACATGCTTTTAATCTAATGTTAACTGTCCAAAGTTGCAAATAAGATTTTGACAGCTGATTGATTGATTGATTGATTGATTGATCGAATGAACAAACAAACAAACAAATGCTTACCAAAGTGTATAATAAAAACAGAATTAAAAAGAAATAAAAACAAAATAAATTCAAATAGACTACAAACATATACTAAGATGTTAATGGTTGGGGAAGGTCTCAAATGTGCAAGGGAACTTCTCCTTTTTATGTTGATTGTTGCTTGTTTATAACTATCAGTTCCTGATATGGCATTTAAAATAATAAAAATATATAGCAATTACAAGTACTTATAATTGTTATATATTTTTATTATTTTAAATGCCACATTTGAGTCATATAATTGAAAGATGATTCTAAGATTTGAAAGATAGAGAGATAAAATAGAGAAATAGTCTTTGGGTCTGGAATATCACATTTTCTATTTATTTTTCCAAGGACTCAATTTATTTACAATAGCTTCCCAGCCAGATGCTTCTGAATGGGAAAATCCCCATAATGGGAGCTTCAGTCCAACACATATAATGGAAAAGTTGAATCTATCGCTTTGTTTTAAAGGACTGAAATATATCTTACCATTTCTGAATTTCAAGCAATAGGGAATCTGTACTTCCAATGAAATAGAATAGCTTAAAGCAGTCATAAATGAGTAAATCATATCATTCTGTTTCACCTCTATGAAGAACATTCATTACATTGTTGCTATTTTTTGTTAACTTTGCCTATAGGGTGAGATGTGAATTAAATTTGTGAAGATTTACCCATGTAAATCCACCCATGTTGTATCAATTGTGGTGAACACTTGGTTAAGCAATTCACAATGAAGCAAAATGTGGTTGGCCACTCTATTATTGACCATATATTTTTCCACCCTATATTTTCCTTAATCAATTGCTGAAATGGGTGTGTTCTTTTTTTTTTTGTTAGTGATGCCATCTAGTTCATTGGTTTCATTTGTTAACCTTTGATAGGCTGGTTGGACACTATGAGAGCTGTTGCTCATCATATCTGAATCACATCACTTTGGGGGAGCTACCATACAACTGTGTATTTGAGATTATTCAAGTTTATTTTTAAAACTTATTCCACCTTGTACCAACTATGACTTCCACAGCTGAATGTGTAGGGATTGACAGACACAGTTGGCTGCATGTAGTCCAATCCTGATTGACCAAATCTGTTAATTAGGTCACTAATCCAACACTGAACATCACTGGTTCCAACACTGCAATGGGAAATAGAACAGGGCTTCTTCAACCTATTTGGAAGAGCAAGGACAATAAGAATGAGCCTGGTTTCAATCAGTGAAGAATCTTTCAAATATAAGGTCTTAGCTACAGGGAGAGGAAAGTCTTCACCTGGTTCAGGATGCTGTATTTTCTTGGACCACTGCCCTCCCCAGGTGGTGTATAGCTGGTAAACCACTATCTCCATGCTTTGATCTTGCATTAGTTCTGCTCTGGGCGGTGCACTTTTTGAGATCTATAAACAAACTGAAATAGATTTGGAGGAGAGCAATGAGGATATTTAGTGGTGGTATGGAAACACAAATCTAATGAAAAAAGGAACTGATAGGTTTAGCCATGAGAAGAGAACATTGCAGGAGAGAGATTAAAGTTTTCTTCAGGTGACATATATTCTATCTCTGTGTTGAAAAAAAATCTAATTTCAGGGGTTGGATTTTTGACAGATAAACTTAAGTGATGTGTAATCCAAGCCAAACTGATAGGAATGATAAGCTACAGATGCTCAGTTTACAGATCATACTGTAGTAAAACAAAGTGTAGTTTGGTTTTGGCTCAGGGGTATTAAATTATCCCCACTCATTGGATCAACAATCCAGTACTGTACCACATATAAGGGGAAATGCTTGCAATGTGAATGTTCAGTTATCTTTCCACCCAGGTAAAGAAAAAAGGAAAATAAAAGAATTATACCCAGGAATTCATTCAGACTGATTTAGAGGTTCATCACTTCAAGGAACAATTAAAATGGCATAGCCATATTCCAAACATGCTTCATTCTTGTATAAATTTACTCAATGCCCTATTTCAAACCACCACTGTTCTAAAAGTTGCCTGCCTTATTGAGTTTGCTTTGCATCCATATATATCTATAGGGAGGGAAGGGAATAGACATATTGAAAGGAGCATAGAGGCAGAGCTTTGACCATTAAAATCTTAAATGAAACTGTTCTAATCAAATACTTTGTTCAAATTTCCTATTAGCCTGAATGGCATATAACTTTATTCTTCTGAGCCAATAGGAAAGAAAATTTAATGTTACTTGACATAAGTAAAGGCACATTTGCTTTATGACCACCAAAAGGTCAGGAACATTTTGTGATTGCAAGAAATTGCATCTATTACAAGCTGTAGATTCTCTAACTGCAAATGTGACACGTGCTCAGATCACTAGGGCTTTGTTTTTTGTTTTTTGTTTTTGCTGCTGGGACTTTTTGAAGCTGGGAACAGTAAGCTTTTAAACAGGTTTCAAGAAGTATTGAAGGACAATAATATTTGGTGAGAAAAACCACGAAGGTGCTTTTCACTGCCGTATATATAGGAAAAAGACTTGCCTTTTTAGTTTTCCCAAGAATTTGGGAGAATAGGAAGCTGTGGAGAACTGTCCCTTTGTCCATTAAATTTACCTCATCAAAGCAGTGTTTTTCAACCTTGGTGACTTGAAGATGTGTGGATTCAACTCCCAGAATTCCTGCACTACTCATGCTAAATTGGGGAATTTTGGGAGCTGAAGTCCACCCAACTTCAGGTTGCCAAAGCTGAGGAACACTGCAATAGGATTTAGTCTGACAATGTTGGTTCTCTATGATCACAGACGGAGGTGTCTTCCATCACCTCCTACCAAAGCATAAAGATTCCAGAGACTGAACTTGGGAATTTTCTGCATATTGAGCACATGTCCTCTACCACTGAGGTGAAACTTCTAATCCATCTCAGAATCTAGTTATTCTTTTAATATGTAGTAAGCCAGCTAATACTCAATTCTAATAAAATTTTTAAAAATAGAATTGAAAAAAATCTATGTCAAAAACAATTAAGAATTTTTAAAAACTCTGTTGAAAGAGTTGCAATTTTCTTTTTTTTCATTATGTAGCAAGGATAGTCCAAGTCAAAGAACTTACAATGGCTAAGAGAGGGTGTATCCAAGACATAATATAAAACTATTGGTAAAGAAGCAAGCCTCAGGATATGATATAGTAGTGTAGTATATTATTATATTATATTACTATATTCACAGGACAGTGTATATTAATTATAGAGTTTTCCAAAATATTGTTGAGTTTTCAGCTACCATTTGCTTCCTATTCTTTACAGAACTACAATTCCCACATTACTTAGAGGGAGAAAATTACTCTTGAATCAAGATGGACCTAAGCCATGTGGATAGGTCCTTGGTATGTATCTTTGGGACTGACTCTCCTTTTCTATCCAGATCACTTTAACAATTGCTTCCTTTCACAATTTTTGGGATAAGAAAATGGCCACCGGAACATAAGTAGACCAGGTACATCAGCATGATGTTTATTTGCCCTCCCCACCAAAGAGGCAGAGAACAGAATCAAAAATACCATTATAATCCACAATTTTGCTAAACAATCAAATCAGACAGCCAAACCAGACAGTCATAAGTTAAAAGGTAAATCCTACAATACTCAAGAAAGAAAACCTCCTGGTGGAGGGCAGGCACTAATCTTAAAAGTTAGACCTTCATTGTTGCATAAGTTTTCACATGCATCTGATGAGTGATCCATGGAAGCTTATGCCACAGTAAATTGATTGGTTTTTAAACGTCTGTAAAATCCCTACTTCAAAAGACACATTTCCCCTGGGGAACTTTCTAAAGCTAAGCAGGACACTTTTCTCTTCCCAAACATTTATTTCACTACAATACTTCATGAAATCAAGTGGGGAGATTAAATGTTGAAATGATTCCCCAGAGTTTCTCATCCCAGAAAGTAAAATTTCTTTCACTTGATGTTTTCACTTGATCTTTTCTTATATGTACAGTTCTTTTTTCTCTTTGTTTACACAGGTCTCTTTTCACATTAAAATACATACCGATATGCAGTCCGAATTGATAACATCCCTGAAAGGGATTGTCACTTGATTTGCAGAATATATAAACTGGTCTGTACATATTTCAACGAACCATCCAATTCACTTTTCTTTATCATATTACAGTAGTTCATATCTTTGCATCAGCAACGTTCAATTTAGCATCTAGGCCCAGCTCCTGTTCTCATGGAAACAGTTTTCAGCAATAGGTCTTCAAATCAAAAGCAGATTTTAAAAAAAAATGAAAAATGATTTCGACATTAGCATTGGTCATCTTTTCTTGGAAATCTAGCCCCTGATAAATGTTTTCCTGGCTCTCATTTATTTGCCCTCTTAATTAGTGATGTAAAATTTGATGAAAGAAGTGGGTGAGCAGAAAATAATCAGTGCAGTTCAGTATCCTTAACCTGGCAAATTCCCTGTATATTAAACTATATTCATGTTAACTGGGAATGACCATCCGTCTAGACCAGTACACTCAGAGTGTCCCCAGTTGAGGAAAGCTGTTCTCCTTCATACAGATCTACTACTACCCTTAAGCCATTGTTTAAGGTGATGGAGTGGTTAGACAAGAATAGGAGTAATCTAGTTCATTTTCAGCCACGGAGGTTGTCTTAGTGACTTGGGACTTGTTACTCCCTCAGCCCAACCCATGTCACAAGATTGTGGTTAAAGAGTTAGAATGTACTACCTGACTCTGTAGTCTCTTCCTCAAATCCCAAAAACTTTAACCTTAGATTGTCTACTGTTGACCTCACCCCATTTCTAGGTCTGTAAAGGGCATGCATAAATGCACCAACGTGCCTGTCCTAATGTCCTTTTTATTTGTACTTGTTTAAACTTATATATTTATATGTTATATTCATACTTATTTTTCTCATATATGCTTGACAAAATAAATTTTAAAAATTAAAAAACCTGGAAGACAGAGTGCTATGACCCTTATCTCTCAGAGGAATTTGGGATCATAAATGCTAAACTTTCTAAAATATGGAAGGGGCATGCAAAAAAAAATCCTTCTGTATAATAATATGCTATATGTGTGAGCATTGGGAAGCATACATTATGCTCTGTGTCATGTGATAAGAAGGAGGTTTAGCATAGGACAGATAGACACACATACATACACACGTAGATATATATATGTATAACAGAAACACACATATATTACACACATACATATATATGTATATACATCTAATGCATACACACAAAACTCACACATACATACACAGACATAAATGGTCCCATTCAATGCTGTACAGGTTAAAATAATAATACCATAATTAGTATATTTGTAGAAGATATAATTGTAAAAGTAGTAAAAAAAACAAGCAGAAATTATGGAATTTCCAAAGACAAACTGATAAAGTCAGATTTAAACTTCAGTTGAAAAGAAAAACGTGTGGATGATTGTCTGCAAGCAAATATTGGTAGGAATCACATAATAGATAAAGTATTAGAAAATGAAGAAGCTAAAGCAGTGGTTCCCAACTGGGGTTCAATCGAACCCCAGGGGTTCGGTGAGACAGTCCCAGGGGTTCGGTGGAGGAGGGCGATCAACTCAGGCGGGCGGGGCGCGGGCACGTGCCAGAGAGGCAATAAAAAAAACCCCATCTCTCAGTTGGACTTGAAAGGCCCGCCTTAGCGGAACAGCGGATGAATCACCAACGCCAACAACATAACCACACCCGAACGACTTGTCCTCTTCCAAGATGGCCGCTCAGTGCACGGCACCCATCTTGCATCATAGCCGCCTCTCCGGTGGCCTTGCCCTTTTCCAGAATGGCCGCGCTGCAAGCGTCGCCAGCATCCTCGGACTGAGAGGCATGGAGGAAGTTCGACGGGAGGGGAGGGAAATAACCTTCTTTTCCTCGTCCCGCGTCGGTATTTTTCCAATTAAGGGTTCGGTGAATGTGCATATGAAACTGGTGGGGTTCGGTAGCTCCAACAAGGTTGGGAACCACTGGGATAGAGTCAAGCTGGGTTCTCTATATTCACACTACCCTCCTGCAAGGTTGGAAATGTATGGACTGGTACCATATACCAGTTACTGAGCGAAATCTATTACTACTGCAATTTTTTGCTGTCACTTTTGCCAAATATGCCTTAAGGAAAGTAAGCACAATTTTTCAGAGGTCCTTTTGCCTCCCTTTGGTCTCCAGTAGAGTCCAAGCAATCTCCCTCTCTAATCTGCATCCATGGAAAGATTTCACCCTATTCCCTACAAAGTCATCTGATATTTCAAATAGTGATATGGGTTGCAAAGCACATCAGCTTTTACATACCTTGCAACTGCTATTAGATGGCTTAAAGGGAGAAAAATACTAATGCTGGTACAGTTCAGGACAATTTAAATGTCTGTCACTCATGGGCTGAAGATGAGAGGAAGGCAAAGTCACAGAGATATGGAAGAAAGCAAGATATTTCCATGTAAAGCAGCAGATGAGACCATACAGAGTAGGACTGTTCCCACTTAGGGATTTACTGAACCACTGTAAGGCTGCTATGCAAGAATTCCCACACTTCTCAGGTATCATCACATAAATGGGATCTAGACAGAAAGTATGTCTTCTATAACTGGTAATGAAGAAGTACAAGCCTTTCATTTATATTAGCTTGTGGCATAAATTATATTTTACTTTCCTCTGAAGTTCCATCTGATAAAACTGAACGATGTCACATCTCTTAAAGTTCAAGCTCCACTGATTTGAAAAAAATGTCAAATTAACTACCCAGACATTCTGACATGCATGTGTGCCCAAACCTCATAGCAACCAACTTAAAAGCATAGCAACGGCAGCTATTTGGCTGAAAAATCCATTCCATTGTCAAAATATAGCTGTAAGCTTTTCCCTTCCTCTTCTTGATCCGATCATCTTTTGCTTCCTTTTTTTTTTCTCCTCAGCAAAATAAATTATTGGGATAGGGAGTAAAAAACAAACTGTTTGATGTAGACTGCAAAGTTTTGCCTCAAATTCAGAAACACATAGTTATAGGTAGTTTTGAAGATCATCAGTGATGAAAGATAAAATACATATGGCAAATACATACATTTAAAAATATGGATGTGTGTAGTTTTAGAAATAAAACTATGGATTTATTTATTATAAAACATGTAGTCTGTCTAGGGATTCTGGGTGAGTCACAATTTTCAAACAATAAAACTACCCCCAAAAGTCACTGAAAAGGCAGTTTACAAATTGATGTACAAAACAAATGAAAATGTCAATCAATTAAGCTTAAATTTAAAACACCTAGCAGAAAAGAATACTTTTCATCCCATCCAAAATATATTATCCAGATTTGGGGCACAGAGTAGTAAGCTGTGTCATAGAGATGAAAGCTGTTGCCAAGATCTGCCGGCAAACTTTCTTTCTCCAGATGCTTTGGAGTTTCCTAAATATCTCTCCAGTTTATTGCAAAGGTTGCAGTGGTGGGATTCAAAAAAATTTGCTACTGGTTCTGTGAGCACGGCTTGATGGGTGTGGCAGGGAAAGGATACTGTAAAATCTCTATTCCCATCGGTACTCCGAACTACTCAAAATTTGCGCTACCGGTTCTCCGGTATTCCTGCTGAATACCACCTCTGATAGGATGTAAAGGTTCTGTCTTGAAGGTAACATAGAGTCAAACCGTGTTAGGATTTATAGGTTAAAATAAATCATTTTGGTTAGTGTTGGGAAATCAGTTATGCATGGTTTAGCCCCTCTTTCAAGTGAAGAGAAGAGATAACATAAGAGAAGGGACTGAAATATTACATAATCAGATTCTGAATAAAATACAGAAAAGTAAGTTAAGACAGAGCCTGAAATCTCCTTTACCCCATGTAGAGATTCTGCTGCAAGTTTTGATATGCAACCATTTCAAGTGATTTGTTTTCATTTAAAGGTGGCATAGAGCAAAAGATAATCAGATCAAATATGCTTTTTTTCGCTTGAAGTGAAAAAAAATATGTATAAACCTGTGAATTACTGATAGTCCTCAACTTATGACCACAATTGGAATCAGAAGTTTGGTTGTTGTTAAGTGAGTCATACTCAATTTTGTCACCTTTTTGCCACAGTTGTTAAGCAAATCATTGCAATTGCTAAGTGAATTGCACAATCTTAAAAACGAATATGGTTTTGCCCATTAACTTTGCTTGTCAGAAGTTGGCTGCAAAGGCCATAAATAGTGATCAGGTGACCCCAAGATGCTGCAATCATTGTAAATACATGCTGGTTGCCAAGTGTGTAAAGTCTGATCCTATGACTGTGGGGATTCTCTAATGGTTATAAGTGAAAGGACTAAAGTATTTTTTTCAATGTTGTTGTAACTTTGAATGGCTACTACATTTATTTATTTATTTTATTAATTCTAATTTCTATACCGCCCCATCTCCGCAGACTCGGGGCGGTTTACAACATAATAAAAACAACAATATACAATTAAAATCCTAGTTAGTGAATCTAATCATTTCTTTTTTAAAGAACCCATTAAAAACCCTTGGTTACCCCTAAAAACCCCAACTAAAACCCTTGGTCACCCCAGGCCGGCCTGCATCACGACTTTTTCCCCCTTCGCTAAATTCAGCATGGGTGTGGCCAGTGAGTTTGACACCCCTGATCTAGACTAATTCTCTATTAATGACCACTTGTTCAGCAACTGCTCGAAGTTATAACAATGCTGAATGAGTGTTACTTGTGACCGGTACTGGTAAAAGAGCCACGGTGGCGCAGTGGTTAGAATGCAGTATTGCAGGCTAATTCTGCCGACTGCCAACAGTTCGATCCTGACCGAGTCAAGGTTGACTCAGCCTTCTATCCTTCCGAGGTTGGTTAAATGAAGACTCAGATTGTTGGGGGCAATATGCTGATTCTCTAAACCGCTTAGAGAGGGCTATAAAGCACTATGAAACAGTATATAAATCTTAAGTGCTATTGCTATTGCTGGTACTCCCAAGTTCTGACTGTCCCAGCATCCTCACGGTCATGTGACTATGATCTGGGCACTTGGCAGCCAATTTACAGTTATGACAGTTGCAGCATCCTGCAGTCACATAATCTCCATTTGTAACCCTCCCTGTTGGCTTCCCACGAGCAAAGTCAATGGAGAAGCCAGGAGGGAAGGTCAATCTGGTACAAGTTATCCCCAGTCCTGCCACACTGTGTCAGTCACCTCCAGGCCCTCCCCACACCCAGCAGCAGCCACTTGCCAGACAGCCTGCATGCAAACAGTCTGTGACTTGCAATTTTCTACTGGCTTCCTCCTGACCTTGGTTGTAGGAAGTTACAAAGATGTTCTCACTTAACGACCCACGATCCTCACTTAACGATGGCAGTGGAAACGGCCAAGATTGCATGGAACTTTATGACTGCATTGGAACTTCTAATGGAACTTCCAGTCCCAATGACCGTTCTTAACCCAGGAGTACCTACCTATATGTTGCAGACAAATAATCTTAAGAGATTGCCTTAAGCCTGAAATGTTGGTAATGGTTTTAGGTCCTGTTCTTTTTCTTTTTTTTGTAGAGTCCGCCCAAATCAAACGAGGTCAGCACAGACAGTAACAAGGAAAACACCACTGGTGACTCTGGCTCTGAATCTTCATCACAGGAAGCCACACCAGAAAAAGGTAAAACAAGCAACTCACTCTCTCTCCCTCTCCCTCTTTCTCTCTCTCTCTCCCTCCCTCCCTCTCCTGGTACAGCAGCTTCTCTCTCACAATCATCTGTGGCCCTTAAGTTCCATTATTGCCACTTTCAGAAGCCCCTGTGACTTAAGTGATGAAGATATAACAAAATACCATCACTTTGGAGTGGGAAATTTGTGAAAACTTTAAAATAATCATATCAGATTTCGAACATGGGTAACTTGCACCGACAAGGTCTTCCTTCTGTTTTTAGAAGTGATAAACATTTTTTACTTTACTATTTTAGTAAATGTATTACGGCCGCCCATTCCAGAAGACTGGGCAAGTTAAAACATCCAAATTTATAATTAAAGACAGTTTAAGAGACCCATGTTTTTTGTAACACAAGTTGGATTCCTGGGCTGGAACATGCCATGGATATTTACCATGCCAGCAATAGACTCATTAGTTTTGGTGTTCATATAGCAGATTTATTGAAGCTATTTCTGTTACTTGGGGGCTGGGCAGGGTGTTGGTGTGGGTTGGCTAAGTGGGTTAATTGTTGCTTTATGGTTCTTTTTGCTGCATTTAATTCATTTTAAACAGAATATGCATTTATTTCTATAGTATAACAAATTTAGTAACTAAATTTCATGGAGAAAAGTTACTTTGTGTGCTGGGTTGTTTTTTCCTTTTGGTATCTTCTATTCATCCAAGCTATGCATGAATGGACACAGAGAGTTCTCCACTTACTGCTGTAATTGAGCTCAGAATTAACAGTCATAAGCCGTGCCAGCTAAGTGAATCACCATGTGACCCCACCTGGTTTTATGACCCCTTTTGCCGCAGTCATTAAGTAAACCTATTTTATTCAGTAGGTATTTTTTGCTCAAAATCGGAAGTAAATGCGGGAAACTGGCAAAAATGTCTAAATTGCAGACATGGGACCACAGGATGCTGCAAATGGCTGTATATGCAAGTTGTTTGCCAAGCACCCAAAGTGTGATCCCATGACTGTGGGGGAGGCAGCCTTCAGAACTCCAGAACTGGGTCGTAAGTAGCTTTGGGGAGATCCGTTGTAACTTTGAATGGTCACTAAGCGAGAACTACCACCATGAAAGAAGTGCCCGCAGTCATAATACTGTTTGTCTCATCATTGATCACACTATGTTTATTTTCATCTCTAAAAGAAAATTTTGCTCTATGTGGAAATGCAGAAACGGGTTTGGAAGTCAAGGCTTCCGCCACATTAACCTCCTTCCATTTCTTTGCAGCCAATAATATTTCAGAATCGCTCGCTGAGTCCGCCGCGGCCTATACAAAAGCAACAGCCAGGAAATGTCTCCTGGAGAAGGTGGAAGTAATCACAGGAGAGGAAGCTGAGAGTAATGTGCTACAGGTGAGTAGGACCTGCAGAAGTCAGCCCTCGGCTCATGCAACTCCCAGGATGTTTGCTTTACTTGATCTTGCCAGGAGGGTGGGAGTATGCTGTGGAGAAAAGTTGTGCGTGCGCGCGCGCACACACACACACACACACACTTGGGAGGTTTACAAGTACAAGCCTGGAGCATCTTCTGTCAGTCAATCTTCAGCCACAACCTTAAATCTGTCAAAAGCTTCAGGAAGTTAATATTGTTTGTTGTTGTTTTTTTCTTTCAAATCTTTTACATGTTAAAAACCTGCTTGGTATGGAATACAGGTAGTCCTTGACTTACAATCGAGCCCAAAATTTCTCTGGCTAAGTGAGACAGTTGTTAAGTGAGTTTTGCTCCATTTTACCTTTCTTGCCCCAGTTGTTAAGCAAATCACTGAAATGGTTAAGTTAGTAGCGCGGTCGTTAAGCGAATCTGGCTTCCCCATTGACTTTGCTTGTCAGAAGGTCGCAAAAGGTAGATCACATGACCCTGGGACACTGCAACAGTCCTAAATATGAGCCAGTTGACCATGTGACCATGGGGATGCTGCAGCAGTCGAGTGAAAAATGGTCAGAAGTCACTTTTGTCAGTGCTGCTGTAACTTCGAACAGTCACTAAACAAATGATTATAAGTTGAGGACTACCTGTACAACCACATGATTTACCGTACTTTTTGGAGTATAAGACACACTTTTTCTACCCCCCAAAATGGGTGAAAATTTGGGTGTGTCTTATACACCGAATGTTGTAGAAGCCCCGCCCACCCGCAATTTGCCTCCTTGCAGCAAGCAGCAAAAAGCCTGTTGCAGCTTCAGCACAGCCCAATTAGCATAAGCAGCTGATGGTCCTTT
>JAOYMU010000001.1:135298641-135311057 GCA_025802295.1 Psammodynastes pulverulentus | reverse complement strand
TTTTTGGGGGGGGGGGGAATCCCTGAAGTGCACAAGAGAGAAAAAGTGTCAAAAGAGAATCCCACTTGCTGTCAACCTGTGGGACATTTTTGTTTATAAAAGGGAGTGGTGGGGAATCATATTTTTAAATTAGATTAGCAGTGTATTTTGGGAGAATTATAAATAATGTTCTGAGTTCATCCTTATGAGCATTCATCTCTCCATGGATCCCTTGAGAGCAGAAAATTCAAATTCTTGACAGAATCTTTTACATTTCTAAAACATGCACCTCAAAATGCTGAGGATTGGATTCAGGACCTTTTTAAATGCCAGCTATGTGTCCCCCCCCCCACTGAATCTTGGGGCTCTTCATAGCTCTGGATGAAGAGTTTCAGGCAAAGGTATTGCCTAAAGATGCATCGAATGGGCGTATTTCAGGGGCTTAATGATTCATGCAGCAGTTGCTATGGAAAGGCAACTGAGCCTATTAATAAGCATCCCTCCTAGGATTTATATTGTCTTTTCTAAAGTGTAGCACCCTCTATGTTGAAGATTGGGTCAAAATGTTTTGGTGTAAAGAGATTGTAGGGAAGCACCCTATGAAACTGTTGGCTTGCCATGACTTGGGTAGTCCCATGACGAATCAGAAAGGCACTTTAAATGCAATTTGGTATGTAGTGAATATTCTTAGAAATTAGGTACTTCCATGCTATTTTGTATCTGCTACAACATGGGGCTAGGAGTAGAGAATCGCTATCTAGGACAGAATAATTTCTTGGAGCACTAAGCCAGACCTCTGTAATTTGTGAATGAGTGAACCAGGAACTTTGCAATCAAGGGTAAACAGCAAGGTCAAGGCACCCTTGATGAATGCTGTAAGTCAGGGGTTTCAAACTCAAGGCCTGTGGGCCAGATCCAGCCCATGGGGTGCTTAGATCTGACTCATGGGGCTGCCCTGGAAACAGCAGACTTGCCCACGGTGCCACTGCCAGCAAAAAGGAGTGAGCTCTGTTTTTGGTGACAGAGGGTTGCAGGAGGCCATCTCAGCCAAAAACGGAACTCAGGAGTCTGTTTTCTCTGGTAGAGCACTTGGGCCACCACAGGTGCCCCTGATCGAGCTGGCCACACCCTCCCTGGCTACACCCTCTCCAGCCCTCTGAGGTCAAATATAACCCTGATGCGACCCTCCACGAAATCGAGTTTCTATAAGTGCATGAGCAAAAGTTCAAGCCAACAGCAGGATTGTTTATTTATTTTATTTACTTACCGGTAGTCTTCAACTTATAACCACAATTGGCACCCAAATTTATGTTGTTATGTGAGAGAATTGTTAAGTGAACTTTGCCCCATTTTATGACCTTTCTTGCCACAGTTATCAAGTGAATCACTGCAGCTGATAAATTAGTAGCATGGTTGTTAAGTGAATCTGGCTTCCCAGATTGACTTTGTTAGATCGCAAGAGATGATCACATGATCCCGGGACACTGCCAAGCATCTGAATTTTGTTTATATGACCATGGGGATGCTGCAAGCATTGTAAGTGTGAAAAATGGTCATAAGTCACTTTTTTTTCAGTGACGTTGTAACTTTGAATAATCACTAAATGAACTGTTGTAAGTCGAGGGCTACCTGTATTTACTTATTTCTGCTTTTGTTAAATTTATATCACTGCTTTGTTTCAAGAATTTAAGCCCACATATATGGCACCCTTCTTGCAGTGTTAGTCTCACAATAACAGCCCTTTGGAAAAGACTGAGTGGAGAAAAAGGGATTGAGCTAAAGTCTCCCAGTAATTGTTCTCCAGTGTGCTATAGTATACTACGTCTGGTATTTTGGGGGATCGGGTTTAGTAAGGGGAAACAACTAGTGTAGAGATGAGATGTGTTGTCCTGGGGCTGCTGCATTGCCTCAATTTTTTATTCCTTAAACAGAGAAGAGAATAGCTAAAATCAGATGTACCCAATTTCACAAGATTTTGGTGTTTTCAAGCAAGGCACTGAGATCCAGGGTGATGTACTGTAATAATTAAGGTGTTAAGACTAGAATTCAGGAGACACAGGTCCATCTTCATCCATAGAAACTCACTGGCTGACTTCGAGCCAAATGTCTCTTAGCCTAAACCCACTACACAGGGTAATTGTGGGGGTAAAACAAAGGGAGAAGCTAAGGTGTCTTGTGCTCCTGGAAGAAAAATAGTCTAAAAATCTAACAATCAATTCATCAACCAATAAAAAGCCATGTTACCCAGAGGTGGTATTCAGCAGGTTCTGACCAGTTCTGGAGAACCAATAGTGGAAACCTTGAGTAGTTCGGAGAACCGGCGGTAACCTTCCCCCAGGACTGGGGAGGGAATGGAGATTTTACAATATCCTTCCCCTGCCATGCCCACCAAACCACGCCCACCAAGCCATGCCACGCCCACCAAACCATGCTCACAGAACCGGTAGTAAAAAAAATTTAATCCCACCACTGATGTTGCCTCATACATTTATTTTCATTGGGGTAACAGCCCCTGAAAAGCTTGATGATCCAACATTGCGGGATAAAAACTGAACGTCAGCTTGGAGTTAAATGCAAAAAAAAAAAAAAGTAAAAACTGAATGACGGGTAGCAAACAATGTGCATTGCAGGCTGCAGATGTAATCCCAAACATTTCCAATCCAAAAGATTCTTTGCCTGAGTCCCTAGAGTGTCGTTGCAGACTGTAATAGGGGATGCTATCAAAAAGCCTGACTTATTTACAGGCTGTTCTATATGCATAATGTGCAAACAAGGAATGTGAAATATGTGGCCTTCTAATGTGTTTTATATTGTGTTTTTATGCTAATCTGTATGCTACCTATATTGTTAAGTGAATCTGGCTTCCCCATTGACTTTGTCAGATCGCAAAAGATGATCACATGATCCCGGGACACTGCCAAGCATCTGAATTGATTTTGTATTCATTGATTTATAACTGTAAATAGAGTTGAGATGGGTGGCATATACATTTAATAAATATAGGTAGTCCTTGACTTACAACAGTTCATGACTTTTTGAAGTTACTACAGGACTTATGATTATTTTTCACACTTATGACCGTTGCAGCATTCCCAGGGTCACGTGATTTACATTCAGATGCTTGACAAGTGCTTTATATTTATGATGTTTGCAATGTCCCGGGATCATGTGATCCCCTTTTGTGACCTTTTGACAAGCAAAGTCAATGGGAAAGCCAGATTCACTTAGCAACAGTATTGCTAATTTAGCAACTGTAGTGATTCACTTAACAAATTTGGCCAGAAAAGTCGTAAAATGGGGCTAAAATCACTTTCAAGTTTTTCACTTAGCAATATCAATTTTGGGCTCAATTGTGGTCATAAGTCGAGGGCTACCTGTACAAAGAAGTTAATAAATCAATGTTGCTGGATGGCTAGTTTCATTATCCCTTACCAATGTCCATATTGTCTAGATCTGCCTGAGGCAATTTCAGCAACATATAAATTCTAAGACACACTATTTATCCCTTTTGAAGTTCATAAGTTGGTGACAATGCTACAACCGTTTTCTCTTCTTCTTTGCACATCTGGAAGCTTCGGTTTATCAACCTGGCTGTACAGGGTAATTCAAATTCAGCATCTTCCTGTATTCCACTTACTTCCATTCCTATAAAGAGGCGCCTGCTTTGTGGATATCATGCAGGGTGAGAAGCCAGTTAGGCAAGATTGTAAACACTTCCTTAACAAAATAGCTTAATTCTTTGGAAGATTTGTTTGTGTGGGTGAATTTAGCATGCTGCTATTCACTTTTTTCCCCTTTCCTTTCCTTCCCCTCCTGCAGATGCCTGCAATGCCATCCCACTGAGGAAGAAAATGATCACATTTACAACCGAAGCTGGAAAATGGATTGAAAGGCAGTAAAAAAGCAAATGTGCAAGGTCCTGGGGAAATTTCATCCCATAATCGATCAACAAAAAAAGCCTTTTCCACCGTTGTGTTTTGAATGTATTTCCAAACTAAATCTTTGACTGGGAAGCCATATGTGGATTTGCAAATGGCTGTTGTCTCTTGCGTCCCTCAATAATGGAATAGGAGGCACTTTGTGTGTTGATTTTCAACCTGTTTAAAACATTTAAAGTGTTGAACTTTTGATGGAGAATCATCACCACATCAAAAGACTATAAAATACATGTGTAATCCCTTCAGGAAGAGTAAAGAGAAGAGAAGAGCACTGTTACCAGTTAGCTGTTTTAAAAAAGCTTTTTTGTTTCTTTAGCTAACACCTTGAGGTCAATTTTGAATTATAATAAATTGACTTTATTAATTACTTACTGACATACATCTGAACAGGATTGATAGTGATTTCCTTTCTCTAATAACTATTGGGAATTGTGCTTCCGAATAAATGGTTTAACATATCATCTCCAAAATACAATGGCCAAAAAAACCCCATAACTGTTCAATTGGTCTACAAGTGATATTCTTTTATTGTAGATCAGCCTCAATTGTGTCTTTCCAATGAAACATTAGCAAAGGAACCAATTTTTTGAAGGTTAGAATGGAAGCCCAAAACCTGGAACATTCAGCAAAAGGAATTCAGATGGATACTGGGCAACAATTGGAAACTTCAAATACAACTGGTCCAATTATTGCCCCTGACAGTCCAGCCAAAAAGGCTTCTATCTTTTGCTTTAAGAAAAGGAAAAAGTCCTGTGAGAAACTAGAAGAGAAGGAGGAGAACCATGAGTCCAATTCACTTAGCTTAAGACCTGCTAACCAGTCTTCTGACATGGGGCACAATGAAACAGAGGTATCAAGTCCATTCTGGACTTCAGGGGGGGCCTGGCTCGCTTTCAAACGACTAGTGACATTAAGGAGAAGATCCAAATCCGCTCTGAAGAAACAAACACAGGCTTGTTCTCGCGTACATCTAGATGTGGACATAGGAGGTTCTGGCAGGACACAATTTCCTAAGGAGCATGCCAGTTCTAGCTCTAAAATTCCCTGCCTAAGACTCTCCAGAAGCAAAAAAAGGACCAGCCACTCTGAAATAATAGAACAGCCCGATTGTGAGAAAAAAGAAAGTGATACAGCAAACTTCCTGAATGACAAAAGTAACAAAGAGCCAGAAATTGTGGCTATGGAAGTCCCACTTGATACAAAACAATCTCCCAGCAGAGGTCTTCAGGAAGGCAAAAGTGACAGTGGAGCCATGACAAAGATGGAAAATGCAGCCCTCGCCAATAGAGAGAACACGTTTCCTGATCCCAACTGTTATATTGACTGTGGAGTTCCATCAGAAATAATCCATTCTGAAACCGCACTTGTAACTGAAGAAGAGAAGCAAATTTTTCAGTTACATCATGGAACCCTCTATGGAAACGTTGAAGAGTTGGAAAATCAGAAGTTCAGTTTTCAGGTTGAGATCAGTCCTCCCATTCCTCAGGACCTGCCTGACAGTGAACAACAACTTATAGGAAGAGAGGGAACCAAAGAGACCAAAAGCGAGGATGCTGCTGCTAAGGAAGGTCATTCCATTGAAGTGATGTTGCACTGCAGCCCATCTGTAATGGAAGACGAGGCTTCAGACATACCAGTTTGTTTTGATGAGGAAGAGAAATATGAAGAAAATCAGTTTACCATTCCTGGGGCTGGCATTGTAATCATGATCACCGAAGCTGAAGATGATCCGGATGAGGAAGAAGAATCAGCTCCTACCTGTGAAATGTTTACATTTCCCCAAGCCATCAAGCAAAAAGAGAAGAAAAAAACTAGCAAAAACAAAGCTTCTACTGCAGGGTGCAACTACACAAAAGAAGATCCAGCATGCTCCCAGGTCCCATCTTCCTTTGGTACCAACAGCCAGGAACACTGGACTTCAGAGCAATATGAAAGGCTGTTGATTGAAACAGCTGCCTCACTTGTGAAGACAGCCATTCAATCATCTGTTGAGCAGCTTGTCAATGAAATGGCTTTGGAGCAAAATAAACAAAACAGTGTTTTATGATCTCTTTGTAAATTAGAGGCAGGCCTGCTATCAGGCAAGGGGAGGCAAATGGAAGCATTTGAACAAATTGGCTTGTTGTAGGAAAGAAAGTACCATTTGGATTTTCTTTGTCCATTGCCAGCACTGCTTGATCCATCCTTAATGACCAGTTCAGTATTAATGCTGTGAGGAAATGTTCCAGATGTCCTGAAGTATTTAAACTTAGCATGAGAGATTAGGGAGGGTCTTAATTCCTGAGATATTTGCAATATCTGTGATTAACTTAATTTTGCATGTTGGTATAATGGATGTATATTGTATTGTATAAACAGCTTGTAAAAACAAGGTGGGAGGGTCTTTTGCTGCATGGCAACATGTCTTAATGGTTTACTCTCTATAGTAGATCTAGGAAAGACACTCATTCTCTCCCTTCCCTTTCTTCTCAATTTATTTATTTCATTTGCAAATACCAAGTTATTCAAGTATTATTGTCAATGATTGAGCAGGTTTTTTTAACCCACCGCCTTTCAGATAAATTTGGCCTTTTTAAATTTTTAGCTGAAATTATAGGAAATGGTGTTCCACATCTGGAGGTCAATAGATTGGAGAAAGCTGGCTCAGGGTAGGAGAAACTCAACTTATTAAACAAATGGCTCTAAATCAAGCTGCTAAAGGTTCCCTAAAAAGACCTGAGGAAAGGAACAGGAATTGGTGACACCCCCATCCAAAACAGAAATTAGATTGAGCAACAATACCCAAAAAGCCTATTTTCCCATATAAAAGCTACCCATTTCTACTGGAGTAGATGATTTCAGTGTTTCTGAAGTCCTACTGATAACTTTATCAACGAATCTCAGCCTCATCAAGAGAAAAGCAAACATTTCTTCAGAGAAATTTACAAACTTTATTCAGAGATATTTGTTATGGTAAGTTTTAAAGACATAAAAGATACTACTGCCCACGATGGTTTTATTAATAATGACTAAGAGTTTAATCCTTGCCACTAAATGTGTTTTTCACTGAGCACAAATTGTGAAATACTTTTAATTCAGATAATAAGCTAATTGAGGCTGAAACAGTGGGTATATTGCAGTGTGAACTACCTTCCCTTCAATCCAAATAAGACAGAAGAAGAGAGGGAGAGGAGGAGGAGGGTGGGGAGAACACACTAAGCCTAAATCTTTCAGAGGCCGCTCTAATTCCAGATCCTGGGGAACATTCAGTTGAGTTGTTCAACTCCCTTTGCTTCAGGACAGTCAACTGGAGAGCTGGCTGCTCTGTCCTCCTTTGCTCTCTGCCTCTCATGAGATCCTTTCCAAATTGGGTCAATGAGTCCCATCTACCACTAGGGACTCAGGACTACAAAAGCCTTAAAATAGTTCTTGCCCTAGTTTCATGGAAGAATGGAAGATGGGTAGAGTGATGGAAGAAGGCAAGTGATTTTTTCAGAGCTCTAGCAAAAGACTGCTTTCCCCACTAAGGTTGTACACATTTTGATATAATTTGAAAGTCTTTGGGATCTTATAAAAGCACCACATCTCTGCGATCCATTAAAGCAGCCCCTTTTTTCAATCTCATTCACCAGCTTGAAGAAGGAAACTGATCCTTTAGTTAATGGAATGATTAATATTTTAAGCATACATTTTTTTCAGACTTGCGTGACAGCCATAAGAGACATACATGCTTTTTTGAGTAGTAGAGATCGGTATCCTTGCATGAGGTCTGAAGTATTTCTCTGAATGGTAAAGAATGACGAGCAAAGAAGTTAAGTGAATAAACAAGTAGAGAAAGAAGAAGAGATTCTGGTGCTTTTTTGGTTCTAATCTTCATTTTTCTTCAATTTTCAACTGAGGCACCTTCTCAACCTTTCTGAAATATCTGAAAATTTATAAGGAAAACATCAAGGAACTGTTTTGGCAAAAATCCACTCTAGTTTACCAAATTCAAGGGTTTTGTTGTATCCTCTGGTGTGCATTGGGAGATATTTGGAGTACACTGAATTAAATAGGTTGTTTTCAGAAACTTAATTCCCACTTTATAATGCAAAGAAAACTCAGTGCAGCCAGCTTCCATGAATATAAAATTAAGAAATATCAGACCACGTTTATAAAATGCAATGAATGAAAGAACAGAGAAGTATGAAAGTTGTTAACAATAAAGTAAAAGCAAAAACAAAACTCCAACTTTCTAAGCAAGATTACAGTAGTGATTTTGAGAAGTAGGGAAGGCCACTAGATGATGATCCTCCAAAGTTCCAGATCACCCAAGAAATTCTATCTATGCGGTTATTAAGGGTTGACACTGGCTTGATAGCATCTAATCAATCAAAGTTTTTTAGAGCAGCCAGTTAATTCTTTATCAGGTACTGGAAGACTTTCAAAGAAGGCACTTGGTGACATTTCATGACAGATATTTCATAGCATTTCCATCATTTCCACATTAACATACTTTGTAAAAGTAGCTGTTTGCGATTGTTTTTTTAATATAAGTCTTAAAAATAAAAAAGTATCTAGATCATCCGGAGTGGACTATACATGAAACCTGCTTTCTGTACATGTCACATGTTGTATCGATTGCCCAAGGACTCAAATAAATTGGATGAAGACATCTTATGGTATCATCAGGAAGGGAAAGTACAGTCACTACTGAGATCTAAGAAGTTAGGTGTGTCTGAAGCTAGATGAGACAACCAGTTTGGTGTAGCAGTTTACGGCATCAGACTAGACACTGGGAGATGAGCTCTAGTCTCACCTGAGGTACAAAGCTAGCTTGGTGGCATTGGGCCAATCATTCTGTCTCAACTCTAGGAAATAGGCAATGGCAAACCATTTCTAAAATCTTGCCAAGAAAACTACTGGGACTAGTCCATGCTGTTGCCAATACTGACTTAAAGGCACACATGCACACACCCAAATCCAACATGTGAGACAAGCAAATGACTTTCAAAGGAAGTTTACTGTGGCTTATAACCTACTGTGTATTCCCCTGGCCCTATTCCACTAAGGAAAAGCAGAGGAATGCTTGAGAAGAAATGTTGGGTTCACAAACTACAAAATCCTTAGAAATGAACTGGCTGTAGGTCCACATGAAAGATTTGTTTTGTGTATAGTCACACGAGGCACACAGCTCACCAGTGTATAGAACTATTATATTATGGCCGCTAGATGGCCACGCCAGTTTTGAGAGGGTGGCTACAGAAACTGACTTAATAAATCAAAGAAATACAGGAACCAATTAATTCTTTGCTGCCATCTATTAGTGATTGAATGATTACAGCACAAATATGGCAGTTCTACTCGGGTGGGTTCCTACCGGTGTTATTACCGGTTCGGTGATATCATGCACGCGCACCTAACACACACCACGCCAATCAGCTGCGAGGATACAGAAGAGTGAAGCTAGGAACGACCCTCCCAACCTCCCATCTGCTTTGCTCCTCTTTTATCCTCTCAGCTGATCGTCGGAGGAACTGATTTGGCCAATCTGGTAGGGTTTTTTTACTACTGGTTCAGCTGAACTAGTAGCTTTTTTTGCCACTGGTTCGCTCAAACCAGACCGAACTGGTACTACTCAGGGCTTTTCTTCGGCGCCGAAAGGTGCCGGAACGTGCCCCCCGTTGCGCACTAAAAAAACCCGGAAGTGATAGCGTGCGATTGGTTGAGACGGAGCACGTGACGACAGCTCCGAAAAGGTTCCGGAACGCCGTTCCGCTAAGCTCCGGCTCAAAAAAAGCCCTGCCACTACTGGTTCTACTATACATGAAGCTGGAAAAGGCTGCAGCTCTTTCTATCCTGACCCTAGAGTTGTTTGTAGTGTGACAGGAATATGCACCATAAATGCAAGGTTGTGCATTTTGTTTCCTATTAAAGTAACTGTTGGAAAATTCCTGTGGGTAATTTCCAGCTTGGTTTGCATTCCGCACACTCGCTGTAAACTCCTTATCTGCAGATTGCAATGAACCCATGCACTTCTCAGTTCTTCTAGCAAAAATATGGTTTGGTGTTGTTTATTAAGATCAGCAGGGATTAAAATCAGTTAATTGGCAAAATGGAGCAAAAGGCAAATAAAAATAAGGAGGGAGAGAGATATGAACAACAAAAACAGTTTACATGATGCATCCAGCTATGCATATCAAAAGGTCTTAGAATTTTCCAGAGCCATTGGAAACAACTCCTGTGCATAATTAGCATGGACAGCCCAAAAGAGAGTAGTTTGCTTTGATCCGTCTGTAACCCTTTCTGTATATAATGGCAGTGGAATTGAGATTGGAAGTTTTTATGTACAGTATTTAGCTTATTTGTATGTTGGCAGAATTATACTAAGACAGGGGTCAGCAACCTGTGGCTCTGGAGCTGCATGTGGCTCTTTCATCCCTCTGCTGTGGCTCCCTGTTGCTCAAAATATGCGTCACAGCCACCAATGTATGACACCTGCTGGCACGTGATTTATTGAGCTTTTCACACACACACACACACACACACACACACACACACACACGTAGGCCAATCATGGATAAATCCAAGAAAAGAAAAGTTTAAGAAGAAGAAAACAATGTTTAATTTAACTACATATGCTAATTTTGTGGTCACTCAGGAAACAATCAGGAACAGAAAAGGTTTTATGGCTCCCAGTGTTTTCTTTTCTGTGGGAAACAGGTCCAAATGGCTCTTTGAGTGTTTAAGGTTGCCGACCCCTATACTAAGAAAATACCCCAGTGCCCTTCACCACTTTGGTGTTGAGATATGGGTTGGTCGCTTTATTCTAAGGTGACAGCTTAAGAGTCTCCAAGTTGATCTGCAGAGGTAGTCTCATTCCCAATGAAAAGCCCTGAAAGATCATACTTAGATAGTTAATCTCCCACATTTGGGAAGACATTTCAAGAGATGCAATCACTTTGGATAATCCATGTTCATTTTTGTCATGTTTCATTTCACCTAGATAAATGAAAAATCCTCCTGAAGTCTTATCTTTGGTCATAGATTTAATAGTAGCATTTCTTTAGCAACCTATCAGAGGTAGTCTTCAATTTACAACTGGCCATTTAACAAATATTTGAAGTTATGAAGGATTCTAAAAGTTACTTACGAACTGTCCACAAAGTTACAACTGCCGCACCATTCTGTGGTTGCATGATCATGTTTTCGAGCATTTGGCAACTGGCTTGCATTTACAGTCTATTGCAGCATCCCAAAGCCTCACTGATCATGTTTAGGCCATTTTCTGGCTATAAACAGCCATTGGATAAGCTGGATTTGGACTTAAAACCGTGTGATTCACTTAATGACTGTGGTGACTTGCTTAATGAGCATCATAAAAATGGTTGTAAAATTGAGTCCGGACACATGGTAAGTTTCCTTATGACTCCAATGACTTACAACCAAAATTCCAGGCTCAATTGTGGCCAATGACTACCTGCATTGGGTTTGTCTCATTATCTAGAATAGCTGTTTCTCAGCTCAGTGTTCAGTTCCATCCCATCTAAATTGCACCACTGTACAGGCATAAACACTGCCACTATTTGCTTATCTATTTCATGCTGCTTCAGCCAACTTTGCACCCTAACAGTGAAATCTGCTTTAGTCTTTACTTGGAGTAAATTGCTCTTGAATTCCCCAAACTCCTCTTGATTCCTTCATCTCTTACCCTGTCATTTAGTAATGTAATAGTGAAGCATTGTATAAAAGCATAGATCAAAATCCCAATACTGGTTCACACAAAAACTAAGTGAGGCCAGAACAAAGCAACTGCTTTTTATGTTTGTTGAGTCTAAAACAGTGAAGCAGCTGAATGCCACTAGCTAGCAGGAGGAGGAGAATTTAAGTAATGCTCAGCAGTGCTCAGAGCACATTAAAAGTTTCTCCAATACCAGCAGCCATTTTTTAAAAAAATCAATTCTATGTGTTTTGAAGGTTTTTTTCCAATGAGCCAATGGCTGCAAAATGTATTTGTCTTCATTTATCTATGCAACAGCAACATTATTGATGTTTTAGTAATTAATGGTCACTGATCTGTGATACTTTTTCAGTCGCCTCAGCAAAAGTACAAGCTTACCAGAGCAGAAAGGATAAATTACAGAAGCATGGTTTTGCCCAGCTAGGAGTAAAGTATTTGATAAACTATATAATTTGGCTTTTGTGTGAACTTACTATAAATAAGCTACTAGAAAGGAAAACAATCAGGGGCATGGTTGTAGCATAAAGAGAAGGGTGTGTGTGTAGTCATTTCTTTCCAAATTTAGTACAATGGAGCTATTCCCTCTACTTCATTCGATTAAAATAACCAATCCTGCCTGCCACCCACTCCCCCACCCCTGCTGCAATTTTCAAACCAAAAATAGGAATATGCAGGAATAAAGTGCATTTAATATATGGTGTCATTTGAGTCAAGGGGGAAGCTCAGCAACACTTTGGTGAAGGGCAACATTATTCGAGTTTTGCACAGTTGTATTTCACTAGCTAGCAGGGAGATTACCA
>JAOYMU010000001.1:135271671-135283087 GCA_025802295.1 Psammodynastes pulverulentus | reverse complement strand
GCATATTTTGAGAGACAGGGAGTCGCAGCAGAGGGATGAAAGAGCCACATGCGGCTCCAGAGCCACAGGTTGCTGACCCCTGTTCTATAGCATAGTAGTTATCTGTAGCATAGATCCACATCCAAGCCTATCCCCAGCCATGGAAATTCATGAGTGACTCTGAGCCATACACTTTCTTACAGTCCAACCTAACTTACAGGAAAAAAAGGAGGGATGGATGACTTAATAAACACAAATCTATCTTTAAAATAAATAGGCAGGAATCTTAAAATCAGAGCCCAGAATTATAACGATTATGAATGTCTACAAACTCAATGCTATTGTAGGGCATTGTTTTAAATATCAGAGCCAGAATTACAATGATTATGAATGTCTACAAACTCAATGCTATTGCAGGGCATTGTTTTAAATATATTGTTGTGTTGATTGTTTTGATGTTATATTTCTTTACTGGGTTCTAACATAATTTAGTTGGATCGTCTTGTAATTATTATGGGGTGGTTTTTTGTACTGCATCTTGGTAAAGGCATATATTAAATATATTAAATTCCTAGTACATTTCATGGAGTAAATGCCAATAAATAAGATGGTACTTTTGAACAGGAATAAACAGGATGGCATTTTTAAATGATTCAGCCTGGAGTGTAAGAAACACCCTGGAGGGTACTGAGGAAAATGAAATCTACTCCCCTTGTTACCACTTAACATTTGGGAGGTTGAATCTGAAAAATGAGGCCAGCATTTAAATTTCACCTTTCAGAAACTATGTTGGCATGACACATTTACTTATGACCAGCCAAACCATACTTAAGTCACAACAATTTCTGAAGTTGTGCAAATGAGTTTACACAATATTTTTGCACCCTCTGAATCTAATCAGTATCTTTGGCAACATAAATGTAACTTGCTTTTGAGTTACAGTAAAAAAAGAAAAAACGTATAAAGAAAAAAAATCCCTTCTTTTATTTTTTTTCCTTCTCCCACATTTCCCTCTACTTTTTGCTTTTAGTATTTTTCAGCTTGTTAGGTTTTTAATCTTTGCATTTTTAAACTTTAATACAAATTTACAAAAATAAAAGTAAATTAGTGACAAAACTAAATATGAATTGTGAACTAAAAGAGAAGGAACCGAAGTACAGTACAGCAATAAAGCAATTCTTTATCCAATTCTGGGAGATAAGATTCTTAAAAGACAAAAAAAAAATCTGTCCCATGTATAGTACTTAAACAAAACAAAAATCTACAAAAAAGTACTCTCACTGTGGCATAATAATCAGGGTAAAATTACTATATGCCTTCTGAAAGAATCTTTACAGGTCTTTCCAAATCAAGTTCATTTGGGCTAATACTATCGTTCTCTTTCTCTCGCCCCAATACAATTATCTGGATCCTAGAATTTCAACACAGGAAGGTGATTTTTTTAATACCACGCATAGATATTAACGTAAACTTCAAAGTCAGAATCTAAGCGCAATTTTCCAATTAATGCCGTAAACTTGCCCGCTAGAGAGCCAGTTCCCCCTTTCCCAGGGTCCTGGTGTTTTATCCCCTCCAGTCCTAGTGGAACATGGCGCCCTCCACCTTCCCTGGCAAGGAAAGATGGGAGTCGCAGACCCCTCAACTGGAGGGCGCCAAGTTGGCGAAGCCTCAGCTGATAAAAATCAAACAAGCTTCGGGGAGCAGAGAAAAGAGGCGGGGGGGGGAGAGAGAGAAAACTGAACTACTCGTAACCAGCAGGTTGGCAGCCGAGTGGCCCCTAAAATGGCTCGACTCGAACTACTCCAAGGAGCCGCCGCCACCTCTTATACAGCCGCCAGAGCAGGAGCGGGGTTGAACTCCCTCCCTCGCTCTTTTAGGGAAAGCCCCGAGGGTGGGAGTCGGAGAAAGCGACGCCCTCCTCCAGCAAGACGCCGCTCGGTTTCCCAGGCCGCCTTGCCGCCGCCCACAAGGTCTGCAAACGCCAACGCCGCCAAATGCACGAATGTGTCTGCGTGGACGGAGACGAGCCGGCGGCCAAGCTTTGCAGCCTCTCGTGAGCCTCCTCTTTCTGCGCTCCTCTAGCCCAGGGGTCAGAAGCCGCAAGCGGTTCTCGGCTCCGAAAAGCCCCTCTCCGGCCTCCCTGGTGAAAGCTAAGGCGGGAGGAGGGTGCGGAGTGTTTACACAAAGAGACGGCGCCTCCGCCTCTCCTTACGGACCCCCCCCCCCCAAACGCACCCAGGGAAATCCGGCGCCAGCAGTGCAACCAGCCGGTACCTCGGCCGCTTGATTCCTTACCCCGATCCGCCCTTGACACAGGAAAGCGGTAGGCGACGGCGGTACACTGGGGGGGGGTGGAGTACACACGCGAGGCGCGTTCTCGCTGCCGCTTGTGTGCGCGCGCGCCCATCGGCTTCCACTCCCACCCTTTCCTAAGCAGAAGGAAAAGAAGAGCCTCGCTTCGCAAATAGAAGGTGGAAGTCGTGACCGCTGGCTGAAAAAAGGACAAGGGATGAATTACACCGCCCTAGGCTGATTAGGGTCCTTCTCCTGGGTAGTAACTCTGTTTTATGTTTTTGAAAGTGAGCAAGAAGGGAGATATTGGGTATGTCTAGTTTAATGAAAAGAAGGACTTGCGGGGGGGGGGGGAGACATGTTAGCAGCACTGTTCCAACATCTAAGGGGCTGTCATAAAGAAGAGGGGGTCAGCCTGCTCTCCAAAGTACCTGAAGGCAGGAGAAGAAGCAATGGATGGAAACTAATTAAGAAGAGATCCAACCTAGAAATAAGGAGAAATTTCCTGACAGAAAAATTAAATCAGGGAAATGACTTGCCTCCAGAAGTTTTGGGTGCTCCGATGCTGGGGTTTTTTAAGCAGACAACCATTTGTTTGAAATGGTAGAGTTTCCTGCTTGAGCAGAGGTTGGACTGGAAGATCTCCAAGATCCCTTCCAACTTTGTATTCCACTTTTCATTGGTGAGCTGGCAAATGATCCTGGCCCAAGCGTTAGCTTCTAAGGAGGAACAGAAAAGAATCCTTCCATGCAGATGCAGTTTCATTAAGGACTACACGCTGAGTGCTGTTTGAAAGCTCACAGGACAGAAGACCAAAGCCCCAATGTCCACACTGAGCAAGAGATCTCCCCTATCCCACCTCCTAAGCTTTTGGCTTTATGGCATTTCAAAGGATGTGAAGTAACAGTTCCTATCTGAAGAGCTTCTTTGTCTCACTGTAACATTAAAACAAGTTAACAATGCAATTGGCTGTCTACTTTTGGAAATGCCATGCAGCCTTAAATTTCTGGACATCATCTGTAACCATAGGAAGAGCCAACACAGTAACATAGGCTGTGTTGTTGTGTTTTATTTTTATTTATTTCATGCCTTTATTATTTTTACAAATAAGGTGGTGAACATATCCAACACACTTTCTTCCTCCTATTTTCCCCACAACAACAATTCTATAAAGTGAGATGGGCTGTGAGAGTGACTGGCCCAGTCACCCAGCTGGCTTTCATGGCTAAGATGGGACTAGAACTTAGTCAGTTTCCTAGTTTTTAGCCTGGTGCCTTAATCATTAGAAATGCCCAGTTCAATCTGAAGCTGTTGGAATTGTTGGACAAGGAAAAACAACTATTCAGTGGCCAGAAACCTCATTTATCTTGGGTGTAGGGGACACTGAATATAGTGAGGAATGTACTGTGACACACACTTGGGCCAAACCAAGAGGTTTGGGAGGAATTCTTCCTTGGTTTCAGAGGGAAGTTTTTTCAGCCCATTTTAATAATTATAATTTCCAAGCCTTATGACACAAATGTTTCTTTATCATTGTGTTTGGATGGAGTTTCAGATGTTGCATGAAAGGACTTCAGCTCTAATGCATCATGTTGTACACTCTTGTTTAAAGAGAATCTTATTTTCCAATTATATGTTTAACCAAAAGAGTCAACTCCACCTTGGAAGTGAAGAAATAGGTACTACAGACAAACAAAACACACAAGTAGCTTAAAACTTAAGCATTATAATATTGAACAATGGGATGAAACAAAGGAATTGATTTGGACTCAGATTATACTTTGGCACATGATCCAAGGGAGACTGGCTTCTGCAATTAAGATATTTAAGAGGAAATGTCTTTGACTTTGAAGAGCTCCTGGCAAAAAACATTAAAACAAACAACAAAAACCTTTCAAGTAATTTAGAATAGGTAACTAATTAAAAACATCTAATCTCAGGATGGGGTTTTAACAGAGTGCTACAGGAAACAGCAGAGGGAACTTATTTGAATTCTACACTTCTGTTTTCATTATTAAAGATTTAGGACAGATCTGTGCAAAACCTAAGTTTTTGGGTGAAGAATCAGATCAAATTGATTGGGGATTAAATTGTAGGTAACAAAAGATTAAAAATTATAAGCCAAATTAATCAACTAAAAATAAATAAATCTTCCAGTACAGAGAGTATTGCTTATTTTTTTCTAGAAAATTATGTATTTTTTTATTTTGAGATTTGTTGCTGAGGACTGAAAAATAATCAATTTGATTCCAATATTCAAAAAGGAACCAGAATAATAAATATTCTTCTTAGTATAGTATCTGCTCTAGGGAAGTACTGCAATGGTAAATATTAATGAATTGTAAAATCATAGCCTTCTTATAGCCTTCTTGAAAAGGAGCCACTATGGTTTCCATAAATGTATATCTCACTTGATTTTTTTTAAACAAGTAGACAATATTTTTTTAAACAAATGGACAACACAAAGAGATGTGTTTTCAAAACGTGAGACCCTTCACCATCATCCCTGAGTTTGATGAGTTCCTTCATCAAAAGCTCCTGAGCAAACTTGGTGGTCAAGAGTAAGAGGACAGGTACATCATGGAGGCAGAAATAAAGTCCTACATGTATGCCAACAGATATATACGTTTAAATCATGCAATATAGGTCAAAGGGAGATACATATTTTTTTCCCTCACTCAGAATATTAACATTTTAGATAATAGAAACTCAATGCAATGAGACTCAAGACAAAGCTTGTGAACATCTCAAATGCATTCAAAGCCCTTATGTTCTTATTGCTTGGCCTATATCACTTCAGGCTATAGGTAGTGGGGCCTACAACACATTTAAACTGCTAATGGGACAGCAAATTTTAGATTACAGTATTCCCTTTGAAGAAAATTAAGAGGATAAAATAACCTCAAGTGTTTTGAAAATGAGAATATCTTATATAAAGGGTTTCTCATGTCTTCCTGAAAAAATGATTTTATCACTTGAGTCTGATGACTGTAGAAATGGATTGGGGGAAATGGCTAATTTATGTCTGTTATAGAGAAGACTTCTTTTGATATTCAGATATAATATAATAACCAAAGCAGGCACATTGCAATCAGGCAGTACTGCTGGAAACTGTGTAGTGGAGGTAGGTTAGGTTCTTCCAACTATGTATCATTTTCCTTGGTTGAAAGAATTGGAAAGGTAACTGCATTTTAGTCTAATATATTGCACAAAAACATCCCATATATTTAAGTATGCCATATGAACCCAGAAAATTGTGATAAGTTTAATAAATTTTGGACTAAAAAAGGGATAGGGCCCGGAACAATATGGGAAATAATTTTATGTCCACCCTGGTTCAACCATAAATATTAAATACTGGACAACTTAGTGTAAAACAATAAAACAGATTTTATGGAGTAAAGTAAAAAGGACCCCCACCCTAACTTCTCCAAAAAACCCCAAATCCCTTTCACTTGACCTTGAGTGTTTTGTATCACTGTCCCTCTTCCTGTAGCCCTCCAAAATGATTTGCTACCTGCTTCAAAATCTGATCTTTCCAGTCTCAGAAAAAGATAGCTTTGGTGACTAGAGCAGGGGTCTCCAAACTTGGCAAATTTAAAACTCAATTCTGGAAGTTGAAGTCCCCAAGTGTTAAAGAGGCCCCCGACTTAAAGGCGGTCTCCAAACTTGGCAATCCCTGGACTAGAGCAGAGGTCTCCAACCAGTGGTCCGGGACCACTGGTGGTCTGCGAGAAAATTTTGGTGGTCCGCAGCATGCCCAGGTGGAGGAGCTGCTCCAGGATGACCAATGGGCCAGTCCTGTGACTAGAGCTCTGGAAGAGAAAGAAGAGAAAGAGTCAGAGAAAGAGAGAGATACAGAGATGAGAGTAAAAGAAAGATGAGATACAGAGAGAGATGAGAGATGAGAGAAAAAGAGATGAGTGACAGATGAGAGATAGACAGAGAGAGAGAGAGAGAGAGAGAGGGAGAGAGAGAGAGAGAGAGAGAGAGAGATGACAGATTCCCGTGTTTTGTTTTCTGTGGGAAACGGGTCCAAATGTCTTAAGGTTGCAGAAACAGGCAGCTAAGTGCCTGAAGGACCCCATCCTGACATTGGGAGACCAGGTGCTTTAGCGAGCAGTGCACTGGATTCCTATTAGTGGTCCGCAGGATTTAAAATTATGAATTTGGTGGTCCCTGAGGTCTGAGAGGTTGGAGACTCCTGGACTAGAGGAAAGGTGGGAGAGAGAGCTGTAAAGTTTTGGATTGGAAATGATTCTGTAGATTTCCTTTCAACATTTGCAATGCATGCATATTTACATATATATCCTGTTCAATCATATCCAATTTTTTTCAGACTGCCTGAACCAAGTCCCCGAAATTTTCTTGGCAAGGTTTTTCAGAAGTGGTTTGCCATTGCTTCTTTCCTAGGGCTGAGAGAAAGTTACTGGCCCAAGAACATACAGCTGACTTCATGCCCAAAGCAAGACTAACAATCTCTTTGATGCTAGTCTGATGCCTTAATCGTACATTCACCCAACTCTCCTGTCTGTCTCAAACCTGCATCGGGCAACATTAGTAGCGAAGTATCACATACCATTAGTGAGATCCACTTTCAGACAGTTTTATGCCTAAGGTGCCAATTATTTTTTGTAAAAATTAAGTTTTGCAAGAGTTATTTAGGAAGGTCAGTTACTCTCAGGCCAGCTTAGTTCACATAGTGATTGTGGGGATAAAACCAGATTAAGCTATTATGTATGCTGGCTTGATATATAAGGAAAGCAGACCATTATATGCAATAAATTTTTGTGTTATTCCTTTTAAAGATGCCCATTACATTTACTGTTCTTAAATGGGATGAGAAAAACAACGCAAAAGCAACATCTTTGAGCCAGAATATACATTTATTATGGAAAGGGAAGGCTCCTCAGCATTTTCAGTCAGAGGAAATAAATTCAGGATCAATATGGGACCAAATTCATAAGCTATATGCTAAAGTATAAAGTTTGGCTTCCTCTGTTAAACTTTGTTAAACATGATTAATACTGTGCCATTCTGCTCGATCCCAACCAATTGTGATTTACTAAGTGAACGAATCGTTCAAGGTGCAGACCCAATAATATTTTCGTATAACTCAAAATAGGTTTTTAGTAAATAGTGGAATTAGTGAAGTACCGTGAGAAACGTCACTTTGCTCTAACTAAATATGAATTTCCTGGGAAAGACGCAAACGACGAAACATCTTCCTTCCCTAATCCTGACTACTGGTCCAGGCGAAGAAGCATCATGCCGGGCAATAGAAGCCACGCTCTCCTCCCGTCTTGGCGGCCCGAATGCGAGCCTGGAGAAGACGGGGTGGCACCGGGCTGCTTCCTGTCGATACGCCGAGGGCCGGCCGATTGCCCCGTGGTCCCTAGGAAAGGGCAGAGAAAACAGCGACGGGCCGCGTCGTGCCTGTACATTGGCCACGACCGCACCAGCCGCAGCAAGCAGGGCCAGGCGCCGCTTGCTGGCCGCCAGCCGGGGGGAGGGGTCCGGCTGAGTGCGGTCGCGGCAAAGCCCTGAGTTTCTTCTGCAGTAAGAGAGCAGCGGCAGCAGGCGCGGCCGGGGGCGGAAGTCCTTTGTTGCTGCAGCAGAGGAGGCGGCGGCCGCGCCGGCAGAACAGCCGAGGCCCTTCTCCTCTGCTGCAGCGGCCCTCCAAGACCTCCTCAGCGGTTAGGCCGCAGGTAAGAGGGGGACGCGAGGCTCGCCAGCGCAAGGAACGGGGTAGGCCCCGGGAGGTGATCTCGGTTGCGCGGCAACGGGAATCGAGGGTTGGGCGTTGCGACGGCTCCAGGCCGAGCGGAGCCGAGCGGAGGAGTGGCGGGAAGGCTCCCCGGCGGGAGCAGAGCAGCGTGGCCGATTGCTGGAAAGGGGGTGGTGGTGGGGAATGGCTGCGGATATGCCTCTGCTTTCGCCCACCTTTGGGAAAGCGAGGCGCCGGAGAATTTTCCTTGTTCTCGGCCTCTGTTGCGCGCCGAGCACCAGAGGGAAAGGCGGCGCCAGCCCACCCGCTCGCCCGGCCTAGTGGTGGGGCTTTCCAGCGGAAGCCACTCCTAGCTGCGATTCAGGGCTGCTGTTGCTTCTCCTCCCCTGATTATTGCACCATGTGGCTGGCGCCTCGTACCGCCATCGGCTTTCTTGCCGGAGAAGAGCGGAGAAGCACGAAGCCGGGCGGGCGTTTTCTTTCCAGCGCTCAGCGCTGACAAAAGTTGTACTTGGGGTCGGGAAAAGGAGCGGAGCTTGCAGCACGTGGGAGCGTTGCTGTCGCAGCTTGCTTGACTGAAACGCTGCCATTTGTAAATTCCTACACTTGGTCAGGTTCCCCAGCAGTTAATACACTTCGCTGGTGTTTAGAAAGAAATAGATAAATCAGCAAAAATTGGAAGAACGCTGCCTGGCACGCCAGTCTCTCACGGAATCTCAAACTGACACGTGTATAAGAACAATTTATAACTTTATGGGTATCATAGATAGCGGGTTAAACTTTTTATGTTCTTCGTATTGAGTACTTTTTCTCTACTCGGATATATTTTGAAACTGCTCTAGTTTTATTAATAGTCTTTGAATTTAAATGAAATCTTGACATTTCATGGAGAATATCCCCCCATCCCCAGTTGTTGGATCTTCAATACTGGACGAAGTTTTTCTCTGGAAATGAAAATTAGAAACGTTCCAATCATTTCGGTCTTCAAAAACTGAGGAGATGAAGAAAGACATAATGCTAACATTTGACAAGATTGCCCTATGTATACACATCACTCCTGTACAGAGTTCAAATGTAGAGGAACGTAATTATAGCCTTGAAGGAAGTGTGCAACAGCTCAGTTCTGAAAGTGAGGAGCACCATCAAGGCTTTCACTGCTTTGATGGCCTTGGTATTAGAATGGGGGAAGAAAAAACTCAGACTTCTAAAAATGTGAAATTATACCCTGCAAGGATAAAGTAGTGCTTCAGTTCTGTTTTGTTTCCTGATTTGGCTTATCTTAAAAAGCTAACAAATGTATATTTTAAGTTTGCACAGTATTTGAATTTTTATGGAAATCTAAACATTCATTTCAGATACAAAATACTTGGTTATATGATAACCATCAAACATGACTTGAAAGGAACTTTAATTCAGTAGCAAGTTACATGGGTTCCATCTAGAAGACTCTAGATTCAATTACTGACAATTCCAACTGAAAGTGTTGATTCAGGTCTAATGAAAAGTTACAAATCTGCAAGGAAAGATACCCTTGGTTTACCTACACACTAACCCACAATTAACTTACCTATTCTTAGTTAATGAATCACAATTAGTTGGACTCACATACTAAGTTCTAATCCATGATAAACATTGTGATCCACCATTATAAAATAATTGGCAGCTACTGTGAAGCAATCCCATTGATTTTTTTATAGATGACAGTCTTTCAAGTTAGTTCAGAGCCCTCAATCTATGTATCTAATGGTTTTGACTTTGTTTAAATGACCTTTGGATTGAAAAGAATTTTTTAGAAAGCTGTGACAATCTTTTTGAATTACATTAGTATTAATGTATTCATTTTGATTACTTTTTACTTCTGATTTCTAAAATAGACATCTGTATTAAGTTTTCTAGCACATTGTTTATAGACATTGTATACTGTAATCTTAAATCCTTTATTGGATTTGCCAGTGCTGTTTTCTTAGATATAAGTATCAATCTGTTAAACGTATTTTTAGCAGAAAATGCCCTACATTCTTACACTTATTCTTATCTGTCTATCAGATTTATTTGCCACCCATCTTGTGGTCCAAGTGACTTTTTAACCTCCATTAGCCATCAAATCTAATTAGTACAGAGATGAATGTGTGACCCTCGAAGGGCTTTGAAATTCCAATAAGGTGATATAGTCAGTGGTGAGGGATCCTGGGAGTTGCAATTTAACATCTGCAGGACCAGATGTTCTCATCTAGAGAACTACAGAATTATCTGCAAAGCATAGGGACCTTATGAAATATCCAGAATTCACAATCATGCAATATCAGAGGATAACAAGATTTTGAGTTTCCGTTGTTCTTCCTCAGCCATACAGTGGTCAGAGACTATATATATTTAGTCACTGAAAAATATACCTTCCATACGATATCCAACATCTAATAATCATATATGTGACCTTCCACTGATATTTCACCAGCTGCTTAGTTTGTGAAAGGTGAATTAATATTTGAAAAGTTAATTCTGATTTGAATATTTATTGTCATAAGAAAGCTTGTTTAGTAGATGGAATAATGGAAAAGTAAATCATATGTTGATATTTGGAAAGTAACCAATAGTATTAAGTCTTGGTTGCTGCCCTTTAATGGTTTAGTGTGCCTTAGCATTAAACTAAGACCAGATGCTGAACTATCAGAAGTTTAGAATTGAAGCAATTAAAAACTTATACTCTCTATACTTTAGTTATTACAATTCAGGGTTTTTTTTCAATATTTCTCCAGACATAATTTCTCATAAAAAGTTAGATCATTTGATTTCTAGTTGGTATGTGTAGTTTTGGGGTTACTCAAGCCTGAGAAATCTTTTCAGTGCCAAAGTAGCTCAATAAGCCGTCCAGAGTTGTCACAATTAAGTAACTGCAAATATTCTGACCAGATTTACTTTAAAAAAGAAATCTCGCATGAATTGTTGGAGGGGATGGGAGGATGAAGGAGATGAGGAAAGCCATCACAAAACCACATTGCTAATAAATAAGTAGCACAAAGATCACTCATTTCTCTCTGCATTATTTCTCAGAGGGAGAATTTATTTTTCTTTGTGACTTATTTACCACTTATAGCATGTATGTATATGATTGTCCATTTCTCCACTGAGTTCTTGGCAAACTATGATGTCTATGATGTCACCAGAAGTATATGAACTCAAACTGCTGCTGCTGCTTAAGCAATTCGCGCAGAAGGGAAAATAGGAAAGATGGGGATCTTTGTGGAAATCCACTATTTCAGACAGTTTTCTTGCCATTAATTTAAAATTTTGTATGTATGTATTAACAAGCCCCAGATAAAATATCACAGCTCTTCCTCATCCATGCTTAAAAGGATGTTCACAGACTAGAACAGAGTTTCCCAACCTTAGTCATTTTAAGATATGTGGACTTCAACT
>JAOYMU010000001.1:135126432-135147496 GCA_025802295.1 Psammodynastes pulverulentus | reverse complement strand
GTAGAATATGCGTGTGTGTGTGTGTGTGTGTGTGTGTGTGTGTGTGTGTGTGTGTGTGTGAGAGAGAGAGAGAGAGAGCGCGAGAGAGAGAGAGAGATGGGGGGGGGGGAGATTATGATGGCTAATTTATGATCTACGTCATGATGGCGCAGTGGCTAGAATGGAATATTCCAGGCTAACATAGCCAGAAGTTTGACGGATTCAAAGTTGACTCAGCCTTCAATCCTTCCGGTAATATGAAGACCCAGATTGTTGGGGGCAATATGGTGAAATTTGTAAACTGCTCAGAGAGTGCTGTAAAGCAGGGGTCTCTAACCTTGACAACTTTAAGACTTGTGGACTTTGCTGGCTGAGGAATTCTGGGAATTGAAGTCCACAAGTCTTAAAGTTGCCAAGGTTGGAGACCCTGCTCTAAAGCACTATGGAGTAGTATATAAGTCTAGTGCTATTGCTGTCTCTTTCTTGTTGTATGTAATATGTTTTTATGATCCACAAAAAAGACAATAGCATAAAATGTATTTGGTGACACTTCCAACAAAATATGCAAAGGATTGTTGCCTGTTAAGCAAGTTTTTCCCCCCCTCAAAGATATTGTCCATGTACAGATTGTAAAAGCACAAGACTATTCATCTACTTGCCTTTTAAAATTTCAAAGTCATTAGAAAATTCTCATTGGGGTTTTGAAAAAATGACTCCATTGTTTATGGCAAATGAAATTATAAGTTGAAGTAAAGATGCCATACAGTTATGGTAGGTTTGATTTGTGATGACTTCATAGATTCATTCATGTCATTTTTGTGCAGTAAGATCTAAGTGATTCGCTGCTGCCTGCTTTTGGGTTGTTTTTCAACTTCCCAGTACAGTTTATAATCCTGGTGTTCCCTTTTGTTCTCTATTGGTCTCTAATCCAACCCAAGCCTCCTTAGGTTCCAGATTAGAATGGTCAGTGCCGCTTATCTGCCAAGATTTTGCAAGGATTTAAAAAAGATAATATATATCAAACTTTCTGAACACTTGTAAGTACTATTGCTTTATAAATGACAGAATTGCTATTATAACTGACCCAATTTTTACCCAGCCTTTGGCAAAGGATAAGCCCTCTGACTTCCTCACATTTTCCATCTTTTATCATTACCCTTTGTGTTTTATTGATTTTATTGTAATTTCTTTGATTGTTGTGAGCAACCCAGAGTAGCTGAGAATCAGGTGTCATCCAGTATTCTTATCTGTGAATGTGAAATCACAGATGCCAGTTCTTTAACTGGTGTTGGCCTTCATATGCATCATGTTCTTCCCAAGAACATAGGATGCCGTAATGTATCAGCACCAGTTGTTTCCAAACATTTGATGATCCAACAGTGTGATAATGAATTAAACACATTTTACAATCAATCAATAGATTGCTTTTTAGCTTTGGAAATGGTCCAAAACCATTCTATCAATCAAAAGTTGATCTTTTGCCCTATACTTTCCCTTTTATTTCCTCCGTGTTTTACTGGAAGGATATTGTTTTCTTCCAAATAATTTTGGATGCCGTCTGCTATTACGCCTGTGAGTAATTTAAACTTTGTAGGAAACATGTTATAGACCTATAGTTTCCTGGTATTATTCCTTTTGCTAGATCTTTTTGAATCGGATACGTTTTGTTAGGTATTAAATGGTAGCTGATTTCTCCTTTATGCAATATTTCATTACACTGGTTAGCTATAATTGGATATAAGCTCTCAGATATTTGAGTCAAAAGCCATGCAATTGATTATTTCCAGGATAGTTTTTAATAATGTCAATTCAGTTTTTAATCATTTCTATTGTTATGTTAGTTCTCCCATTTGATTTTACTAAGCTCATCTTCAACTTTTTTTTATCATCCAGCATTTTTGTTACAGATTTTTTTTGAGTTTCCCATACATCTTTCCAAAAATAGATTGTTTCTTTTTTGTTTTCTTTTCCATTTTAAGAATGTATATTACCATTTATACTTTGGTAGGATTCTATTATCTGATTGAAATAGCTGATTTTGCTTAAATTGGATGATTCATGTCTCATAGTGTTCTATTTTTACAGCTATTGTTATTTGTTGCTAAAGCTTCCAATTTTTGTGTTGCCAAGCCAGTATTTTTTTATTGAACTTGTCTTTATCCTTACATTCTTCAATTTTTTCTCTTTTGTATTTTTTAAATTACTTGCACCTGATTTTAATTTTTTTATTTTGGCTTCTAGCTGGCTCTTCCATATTGGGATTAAATAAGATTTTGCTTTTGGTTTTCTAATTTTGACACTTGTAACCACTGCTGTAGGCAAGCTGAATGGTCTGTTCAATAGGTACTACTTTAATCCAGTGCCTTATTTGCATCTTTCATTTTAGGTGCTAGGTCTTTCTGGGCACTATTTTCAATGCTTCAGCTTTGCCTTTTCGTTGGTAATTCTGCATATACCATAATTTTATCTTTTAATTCTTCTTGTCAGGGTGGATTCATATGTTTAGCTGTTTGATTTTGGAATGGAATCTAGATTTGACCTGGGGCTGCAAAGTGGGAGCTAGAAAGCTGCAAGTGACTATGAATAGTGAACTGACCACCTTCAGAATAAAGGTTCAATTCTCTACTCTACCATTACACTTGTACTGCATGCAGTTTTTAGTGCTTAAATGTATTACTATGTGAATGAGACGGAAGGGGTCTCCAAATTTGATATATAAATGAAATAAAAATACCTAGTTTTGCATGATTCAGCCAATATAAAGCATGAATCCTTCCCCCCCTTTCACTTATTATGCTTCTCTTTTTGATCCATTTGACTTATTGAAAATCATATTATATTTGATTCTGGCATTGGCTGGGAATATTTTTATACTTTTATATTAATTTTTCTTGGTCACAGTTGACTTCATCAAGTTCATCATATTTCAGTCACTCAGTTCTTGTTCAGATGTTTCTGGTTAAGTCAGAATTTGGGTCTGGAAAGAGCTTGAAAATTTTGCTATTGGTTTCTTGCCTTTCCTTTCTGCCAGCTCCCAGTATTTTTATTTTGACATAATAATACCTTGCATGCTTTAGTTTGAGTGCAATTGGACACAGTAGCTCGTATTGAGGATCATTTCATTGTACAACAAATTGAACATTTATAACTAGATCTAAACTCTGCTGTATTTAGTGTTCCTTTGTTCTTTATATAGTTTCTTTTGTGATGGATATGAAATATGCATCTATAAATAGTTGCCAAATGGCTTTGCCCAAAGGAATAATATTGCAAACAAAAGGCTTGACTGTATAAGGGGCTCTCAGTGCTTGCATGGATAATATTGAACTGGATCCTATCAAGGGGGACAAATGTTGGTTTGTATTTTGCATTCCAGCCTGAGGAAAGACCTCAAATAAGCCTTGTGACCCTTCCTTTGCCAGCAAGTTTTTGAGAATGAAATCACTATTTCTGTGATTCATATTTCTCCAACTTTTCATTCTCTCTGCCTCCCCAACACTAAAAAAGCTTGCAAACAGAGTGCTTTTACAACTGCTTCCTACTGATAATTGCTCTTACTCAGGCCAGCCCAGCAATAGCAGATCCCACATTTCCCCTTTGTTCTGTAGTTTGGCATCTAATAGATATTACTAGACATGGATTAAATGTTTGTGGTCTGAACTTTTTTTTATTCTTATTTATTATCGGGTCTCTGAATCTCCTTCAAAGGAAGTTGATAACTGATAAAATTTTTCCTTGCCTCCAAAATGTGGAATCTACTCACTTGGGAGCTGCATTTTGCCTGTACTGTTTTTAATCTCAAGAATGGAGTTAAGCTTTTCCATTTTATTCAGCCTTTTTGAGTTATAATAATAATAATTGTGGCCATTTTTGTAGGTTTTTAGAAGTTTATATTTGAACATTTGGTTGTCTTAAGTGTGGTATTGCAGGCATAAATTGAAACAGTAAAATATATAATAATGCAAAAAAAGCATAATTATAAATAATGCCAAATCCAGTCTAAACATCTGGCTGACTGTGTGACTAATCATCATAATGAAAAGAATAAAAATAATCCTTTTGTGCTCTGTATTTAATCAGGCAGTACTGTGCTAAGCCATTATTCATTCTTAGGGTTTGCATATGTGCTAGGCAGTCTTTGCTGTGGCAGATTCCTTTCGAGGTGTTTGAAATGTTTGACTGTAGGATACATATCTTAATACAGAAAATTCTTAAAGTGAATATAAAGCAAAAACTAGGGACTTTTCTTCTGGGTTTAATGGAAAAAGACCTGGGAAAAACATTTGGAATTTTTCCTACAATTTACTTTTGTATTTTCTTTGTATGCTATATTATAAACTAATAAAAGCTTTTAAAAGAAAAAAAATGAAATAGAAATGTTTGATTGTTCAGCTGTTGATATGCTGGTCTCTGCATCTGCCAGACTCCAGGCCTGGGAAGTCTGGTACTGGGTAATTATATAAATTATTAAGAAAGCACATATGAAGTATTTTAAATGCTATGTAGGTAATGTTTGAGTTACAAACTGGTTACCAAATAAACATTTAAAATTACATTGAGCTGGTTTTTACTAGTTTCTGGCAATAAATGCCCATTCAGAAGAATGGATTCAGCATTTGCTTAATAATTGCAGATTTGCTTAATGAACACTGCAAAAATACTGTAAAATTGGATCTGGTTCCATGGTTGCCTCAACTTACAGTGGGGATGACTTATGATCTGTAAGACTTACCACCTAGAAATGACTACCTGTATAGATATTAATGCATTTTTACTCCACCCACATTCAACTGAACCCAGTGTGTTGTATTCTTTAGCAGGATAGACTATAGATAGTTCTTAACTTACAACAACAATTGGGACTGGAATCTCAATTGTTAAGTGAAGTGGTCATTGAGTGAGATATCCACATGACTGTTTTGCTCAATGATTGCAATCCCAGGATTCCTCGTTGAGTTGTTAATCGTCCGAGTTGTTAACTGGACAGAGTGAAAGAAGGACAGAGGCAAACCCTTCAATAGGCTCCAGGAACACATGTAAGGAGGGGAAATCAAGAACACAAGCGCATAACCTCACACTGACAGGAGGGAAGTTTAAAAGTAATGAAGAAAGTATTATTTCATAGAGTAGTGGAAGCTTGGAAGCGGAGGCAGTGGGTCAGTCATCAGTAACTGAGTTTAAACATAGGATAAACACATGTCCATCTGAAAAAAATTAAAAAAATTAAATAAAAAATTAAAAGAAACTATTAAAAAATAATAAATACATAAATTAAAAAGGAAACGAATAACTCAAAAGGGCAGATTCGATGGACCATGACCACTAGGTTTTTTTCTGCCATCAGTTTTCTATGTTTCTATGAAAGCTTTTGGTGAGCTATAGGAATGGAACTGAAGATTTCAACTTTGTTTCTGTATCCCACCAAAGGATTTCAGTCCTCTTCCATTCCTTTTGCTTGCAACCTTCCCCATTGACTTTCTAGGGAAGTGAACAGAAAAGATTGCAAATGGTGATAGCAATTGCAACAGCATTTAGTTTTATATACCACCCCATAGCACTTTATAGCATTCTCTGGGCAGTTTACAATGTATTTGCATGTTGACCACAACAATCTGGGTCCTCATTTACTGACCTTGGAAGGATGGAAATCAGCCAACCTTGATCACAGGATTCTTGGAAGCCAGTATGGTCTAGTGGTTAAAGCATCAGGCTAGAAAGCAGGAGTCTGGGAGCTCTAGTTCTGCCTTAGGCATCAAAGCCATCTGTGTGGCTTTGGGTCACTCCCTGTTCCTCAGCCCAACTTACCTCACAGAATTGTTGTGTGGGGGAAATAGGAAGAGGGAAATGTGTTGGATATGTTTACTGCCATGGGATACGAATAAATAAAATAAAACCAATCATACATGGCAAGTCAATTACCAAATGGCCAAAATCTGATCACATGACCATGGGAGACATATAAGCTACTTTACAATGGCCAGAAAGTACTCTTTCTGGGGCCATCATAACTTTCTGTTGTTGTTAAATGATGAGTCGTAAGTCACGGACTACCTGTATTTTAATCTTTTCAGAATTAGTTCCTACCATTATTTCTGGTGATTGGGGTAAGCTCAAGTAACTTTGTAGTTGAAGAGAAATTTAATGTAGATTTGATCTTGTCAGCAGTTCTTAATCTTGTACTGGCTTTCTTTTAGCAAAAATTAGGACTGAAGTTGCCTCCTTATTGCTAAAACATTTAAGATGGAGTACAAGGCTCTTTTGATAAATTCTCATTGATTAGGACCTAGATGCTTGTCAGTGAATTACATTTCTAGAGGATGCAAATGAGTTACAGTAAAGCAGTTTCCTTTACTGTATCTGTTTTGTTCCAGAAGTTTTTAGGAAACATAGGAGATAGCAAATTAATGAAAATTGTCCTCTGATTTTCCTATGAGTGTTGCCTGAGTAAACTACAAGTAGTCCTTATTTAGTCACTGCCTTGTGATGTAAAAAGTAAAAAGTAACTTTATTACCAATCCTCATCCAATCCTCATCCTCCCATTTGCAGGTCTGGGAAGGAAAGAAAACCTGAAGTGAGATCATAGCCACAATCATGGTTTCACTTAGCAACAGCTTTAATTAACAACTGAGTTGTTAGACTTGGCTATATTTACTTATTTAATTCTGGTTCCAAGGAAAAGCAATTAAGCTTTGGTTTGTTGCATGTGAGTGAATGACTAATTTATACAGAAACTAGAGAGTGACATCTTCAAAGACCATAAAACCCCAACCTTTTGACCTAGAATAACAAATTGGATCCATAAGCCCATTCTGGCTTCATCCTTTGTTTCAAGGTCATTCATGGAAACTGGCTTTTATATGTACACATATTCTTTATAGAGATTTTCTTTGAATAAACCCACACCCTCTTTTTCTACTGGTAAAATAGTGGTCTAAGGGTGTGTCTTATGTGAAAGACTTGCCTAAAGTTGGATATGCTTATACAGGCGGTGTAAACTTGTGTAGCTTATGTAAGAAGAACCAAAGAATCAATGCAGCCTCTGTGGTTTTGTTTTTTTGTGTTAAGCTAAGTATGACTGATTCACTATACCAGTAGATCTTCGCCTTTTACTCTAACGCGATATATACATGCTTTTAAAAAGCCTGCATACCACACATTTCTACTGAAACATCATATTCTTGTAGTGTAGTGTATTTTTATTGAGAACTAAACAATGAATTATGAAGACTTTTCCTTAAAACTTACTTCTGTTATGGCAGTAAATAAATCACAATCTGCTTCTCTTTCTTCATCTGCAGTATTAGAAAAAATAAGATTTACTATATAAATTAATGCATTATTGAGTTCATTAAGGATTTGCTAGTTAAATGATCATGGATACCTCATTTCTACCTAATAAAATACAAGGATTTTGGCAACTTACTGAAGTAAATCAAACTAATATTCAGTATGTTGCTTACTCAGCTGAATGATTTATATACATTTCTTTATTTAGCAAATTTATTTGGCTGCCCATCTCAAAGAATGCGACTCTGGGCAGTGTACAGCCAGCAGCAATTAAAAACAATATGACAACTATTCATTAAAATACTTGACTAAAACAAATATAAACAAAACCCAAGATTGCTGGAGGGTAACAACCACCTAGGTACGCTATAATGTTGATTGAAAGGAAAATAAGCTTAGTACTTCATTCAGAAATGCCGCAGTCTGCTTCTGAAATGATTTTGAGAATAAAATGGACTGCAAGTGAACAGATGTGGACAGAGGAAGAAAGGGTAGAGCTTCCCAATGATAATTAAAAATAGAGATACAGTGTATAATTGGACATGCTTCCCACTTCTTTTGACAATACGTACTAGATAACACTGCATGTGTTGAACTAAACATACATATACAATTTACTAGAACCTGGTAGAGACCAGGGTTTGAATTGGATGTTGGGTTCACAGAGCAAGCCTGATCTTGACTTTGGGACAACCCACAACTATTTTTGTAGAGGGCTTTGAAGAAAATCATGATTTGGTTAAAGATTGGAGAAATGAAGTTTGGGGTTCTGGATTTTATTAAGATTTATTCTCCATTCCTTATGACAGTTTCTATGTTAGGCACAGAGGCTGCTAAATTTTGGCAGAGGTTTTGTGCCTCTTAACATTTAGCTCTGTTTTGAAATCTGTATGCATTGCTGGCTGAGATAACCGTTTAAGCAAAGCTTCTCATACAAAGCCAAGAACAAAATCCAACTTAAATACTAGTGTGCATCCCCCCTTCTCCTTCTCCCACCATTTCTATGCTAAGAACTGAAATATTTAGACGTCCTGTTTTGTGTGTTTCCAGGATAAAATGTTTTTTGTCTTTACCTTGTTGACAATACATTAGGAATGTGTATGCTCTTAAGTTCCTTAACCTCAGGAATAGACATGCTGCTTGACCTCAGCGACCTCCTTCAGGTAATTGTAACAGCTTTTATTTAAATATTCTGTTAAAACATTAACACATGCCAAAAACTGAAAGCAGAGCGATTATAATAGCAGCTTTATTCAAGCAACTTTTGTTGTCTTTTTCTCCCATTTAGCAGTATTTGATTCATTTAGTGCAATTAGAATCAGGTGTTTGGTATATATCACTCCATTTTACGAACAACAGATCAACAGTATAATTGTGATGCTAATAATTAGGCTGCCAGTGCTGTGGGCTTTATACTCTGTTCAGATTTATGTTTATGTATTTTATTTTAAAAGCAGATTTAAAAAATACTGGCAAAAGCAGGTGTTCAGTACTATAAAGCTGGAGGGAAATTATTTTAGCAGAAACTTCAGAAGTTGGCTTGAAAGAAGAATGCTGGCAAAATTATATATGCATTATTTCTTAAGTAACGATTTCCCAACTTGGGGCTCATCAGATATGTTGGGATGGAAAATCCAAGAAAACAGCATCTGGAATGTTAGAGAAGATTTCCCCACATATATTATAATGTTCAGATGAATTTGTAATCTGCATGAGAATGATTTAACTGAAATATGCAGGATGAAGCAAAGGTCAGCGGTCCCCAACCTTTCTGGCTTCATGGACTGGTGGCAGTGGAAGTGGGGGGTTGTGCATGCGCAATCTGGATCCTGCACATGCTCAAACGAAGCTTCACATGCTCACCCATTGCATGGCCCAGTTGCCGACAGGCTGTGGACTGGTACTGATCAACGGACCAGGGGTTGGGGACCCTTGGCATAGACAAATACAGGTAGTCCTCGACTTACAACAGTTTATTTAGTGACCGTTCAAAATTATAATGGCACTGAAAAAGTGATTTATGACAATTTTTCATACTTATGGTCACGTGTTCATGTGACATTTGGCTGCTGACTCATATTTATGACAGTTGCTGTGCCCTTGCATCATGTGACCATCTTGTATGACCTTCAGACAAGCAAGGTCAATGGGGGAGCCAGATTTGCTTAACAACCATGCTACTAACTTAACAACTGCAGTGACTCACTTCACAATGTGGCAAGAAAGGTCGTAAAATGGGCACAAGTCACTTAATAACTGTCTCACTTAGCAACAGAAATTGTGGGCTCAGTTATGATCACAAGTGGAGGACTACCTGTGCATTGCCATCTTAATAACTATAAATTTATTCATTTACAAGTCTTATAGGATTGTTCATCTCATGTACCATAACCTTGGGCAGCTCACAAAACAATGAGAAAACAACAAACCATAAAAAAAAAATCCTGCTATCCCAAAGAAAATTTTTCCCTACACATCAGCATTCCATTTTGCTGAGCTCCAACCTCATTCTACTTCAGTGCTTGTGGGAAAAGCCAGCTCTTTGAGGCTTTCCAAAAGGCTAGGAGTGAAGAAGCCCATCGGATCCCAGGGGAAAAGGTGTACTACCTGAGTCCCACCAGATGACAACATTTAAGGAATGAGACCTAGAGTGTGTGTACCATATCTGCCCTGATAGAATGAGCACATATCTTCAGGAAGAGATGGTTTTGCAAATAGCCTGGCCCTCTACGTTCAGGGCTTTGAAGATGATAATCAGCCCCTTGAATTTTACCCAGAAAGAAACTGGAAATTCACACAACAGCAGCACAGTATGAACAAGCTGTGGAGTTCAGTTCATAAGTGGATGATCTCTGCCTGTGACCTCATATAGGGAAGGGGTGAGAGAAGTGAGCCCTGAAGCAACCCATGGTGCAAGGACCTGTAGTTTAACCCGATCGCCCAGCACTGTCTGGAACCAACCACAGAAGAAGGAAGAAAATCACTACAAAACTGTGTGCTGGAGCCGGTTTAGAAGAATACCATGTAAATGGTATCAAATGCCACTGAGAGTTACAAGAGAGCCAGGACAGATTCATCTCCATCCCATCCCCATCCTGAACCCTCCAAAGAGTATTCAGACACAACCAGTCCTATCTCAGTGCTGTAGCCCAGTGCTGAACCCTGCCTGAAAAGGGTCCCGAAAATCTGCTTCATCCGGAATCCCCCAAGTGCCTACTGGACAAAAGTTGTCTATCACAATCGGGTCCATCCAAATCCAACCTCATGCCTCCACTCAGGAGACCTTAACTGCCCAAGAACGCCAAGGTCCAAATGTATCCCATTAGTTTGGAATGACCATTCTGTTTATTCCATGTACAGTGCTGAGGATTCTTCTTTTACCACATTATAATTGTCTTTAAATAACTGGCATCCTCTGTTCATTTTTTTCTTCCTAACATTTTTGTGCAAGTGTAGGATATGCTGTTTTTGGATCAATCAAGTATTGACCTGTTGGTTGCAACAGAAATTGACTGACTGGCTTCTCTCCAGAGCTTGACATCATGGACTGAAAAAAAATGACTGGTCCAAAGTCACACAGCCAGCTGTCCTGCCTAGGACTAGAATTCACAATCTCCTGGTTTCTAACCTGGTGCTTTAACTACTAGACCAAACTGATATTCACTCACTTAATAGGACTCTAAATCCTGCAATACTTTAAACACATTTCATTTTTTTTTTTACAGTGGATGAGCTTTAGTCCGACTGAACTCAGAAAAACACATTTCTGCATAGACATATATGTGACTGTGCGGCTGCATTCTAAAAGTAACTTTAGTTGGCAGTATATTAGGTTTATGGGAAAAGAGTGAAATATCCTTAAGGCCTGCTTATAATGTATTATAAGAAATCCTTATTAAATGGATAATTTGCAACATCAATCTTGTCTTTATGATATCTGGTTTATCTGTTATAGTCTTACATATATGTTGGATAAGAGTACATCTCACTTAGCAAGTGCCTTATTTAGCAATCATTCCTGGTTATGTTGGTGATGAAAAAGTAACTCTGCACCAATTCTCACATTTACAACTTTTACAGATTTGTAAAACAAAGAAAAGCTTCATAACTGCAGTTGTGATTTCACTAAGTGACTAATTAACTTAATGACAGAGTTGCCAGCTCCAATGTGGTACTAGACAAGGACTACTTGCACTGCTAAATCTTATCAAACGTTTTCAACTTTTTGGATCTCTCTTTCAAAATGGTGTTCAGCACATAACTGTATTAATAGCTAATATATAACTACATCATGTATTATAAACTATATATTATTCTTTATCTATTGTGGCCTCTTTCAATCATATGCCTTTTCTGAAAATAAAATTGAAAACAAACAAAACAAACAAACTGAAGATTTGGATACCAAGCTGTCAGTCTTTATAATAGAGAAATGATGTATTCTGTATTAGCACATATTATCAAAATACATGCAGACAGAAAACAAGTAAGTGTGCAGATTTACACCACTTACAAACCTTTATTTTAATATATGTTAATATTCATTAATGTTTGTGTTTAAGAAACACTTTCTTAAAATTTTTATTTAATTTATGAAGTTAGTATTAACTCATTGGAATTTATTACAAGCCCAAAGCTGAATTCCAAAGTAATTTCAAGAATTCTTTAAAAAAGAGCATTTTAGATAATACTTTCCAAAAGCAAATATCAGCTCTTTCATGTGTAGTAGTAATGAGGGAATGTTGATTATTCCTACATCTGTTGGGTGTCCCACAAAGAGTCAGTGCTCTTTCCAGAATAATAAAAAAGAACAGTTTTTCTTTTTCAGTAAGGAAATCAGCCTTTTCTGATGTGATCATAACCAACAAGGAAGGCACTGTAATCAGACTGGAATTAATTGGAGAATTAACTTTGGGTAAAAGGAATTGTGTAATACTGTGCTTCTTGATTTTATGGGGAAATGAAAAGAAAATGAAATCATACATCTACCTTGAAATTGGAAGAAAATGGATTATATGGCAGGAGTAGTTAATGGAAAAAATGAGTCAAAACTTTCTGAAAAATGTAGAGACTAAAAGCAAAACTGCACACAAGTCCAACAAAGAAGAAAAGTGGAAAACCACAGAAGAAGCTGATATTTAGTGAATTAAAAACACACACAAATAGACAGAAAGAGGAATACGGTAGAAGGAAGCCATATATTCTATAGATATATCTGTAAATTCGTATATACTATAGATATTCTATAAATCTATAGCTTAGATTTGTAGAGATATTATCAAGAAAATTAAAGCTCAAAATGATCTGAAATTGGTAAACAACAGGTTTTTTCAAATTTATTGGAAAATAAAAGAGAGAAAGAAACAACTGTTGAGAGAAGATGACATAAAGGATAACAGATAACAAAGGCAGACTTATTCAGTTCCCATTTTGATTAGTCTTCCTAAGAGTATACCTCTTTCACTGGGTGCTTATGAAAAACAGATTCAAGGAACATAGTTCCAGTTTGAGTCTTGAGAGAAATATAGTCAAAGATCTATTTACTTTGAAAGAGTTTCAATCTCAAAAGAGATAGATGAATTGCATTCTAGGATACCAAACGAACCCTCTGAGGGTCTGGCTGAAGCTTTATTCTTATCTTTAAAAGTCCTAAGAGAATGATTGAAGTACCAGATGTCTGGAAGAGATAAATATTCTTTTCTTCAGAAAGAGGAAAAAAAATCTGATCAAATACTAAAGCAATTCTGTAAACACATTGAAAACAATTTAGTGATTCTTAACGTTATCATGAATATGTTAAGAACATGTCATTGTTGGATTTGCTTTTATTTTTATTTTATTGGGAAATCTGAATGGGTAGATCAGAGTCTTGGGGAAAGTGACGAATGTTATGCAGAAACAGCTTTCAGAGTCTCCTGTGAACTGGATGATGCTGATGTGTGGGGACTTTATGATACTGGTTTTATACAGGCCCCAAAGCTTGGGTATAGGTGGTTTGAGATGGAGTTGTTAAAGCTGATAAGAGCCATACTTGGAGAAGGCTGATTTTGATGTATCACATGATACAGCATTTCAGCCTTTGTGCTCCTCCTGCCACATAATCAGATCCTCATTTACAGATCCTACCAGATTTCCCTGCAATAAAGCTTACTTCATCCATGATTTCATTGTGAGTGAGAGGGCAGATGTGACATGCATTACCAAGACTTGGATAGGTGTAGAAAGGGATGTTGCCCATTCAGAGTTATAACCATCTGGGATTGTCTTTGGACATGATTTCAGGCTGTGAAACTGAGGATGGAATGGCTGTTGTCAGATGAAGGAAACTTGTAGAAGCATTTCTCTCCAGATAACTGAATATCAGATCATATGTGAACTTGGGCTCAAGAGGTTAGTTGGGATTGTTCTGTTCTTCCCTACTTAAGGCTGTGCCTGGCTGGTGATCAAAGTTTCCAAGCTTATATTGATGGAAAACCTCAACCTACCTTCACTCTGAGCCAGCTAGAGAGTTCACGGACACCATATGAGCATGAACTTAATTCAGATGGTCAGTGACCCAACTCTCATTGGTGGTCACATGATAACAAAGGCCTTGGATTGCTCCTGAATGATCTCTTTCTTCTGCTGATCTTATGGTGCCCCTTGTTTACCAAAGAACATCTGGAAAAGAAGTGGCAAAAGAGAACTAGAATACCAGTGGAGAAAGACTGAGACCAAGTCTGATTGGATATGTGCACAATTAGTGTGGTGAAAACCGCAGCAAAATGTAATTATTTTTTTCTCTTACAGTGTGCACAGATTCAGTTGCCCCTATTTAGCGATTCCTCACTCTTTTAGAAAGGGAGAGGCCTAAACATTTTCATGACTGCTGTAAGGATTTTGCAAGGCATCTGACAGATAAAATTGCTCAAATCTGACAAGTTTGATCTGAGTTGGCATGTCTTAGTGAAATAACTGAGGCTGGTCATGTTTTGTTATCTGGGAGGAGTTTAAACTTGTATATCTTGGGGAAATGGACAGGGTCCTCAGAGCTATGAGTGTATCTATTTGCTGGCTAGATCTGTTTCCCTCTTGGCTTGTTGAGTGTGCCCATGATGTGTGGTTGGGTCCAAACATAGTAAGTTGTTCCTTGAGTGACCAGAGTTTTCCATCCTTCATTGAAAGTGGTGTCCATGCACTTCTATCTTAAAAAATCAACGTTGGATTCAATGGGCAGTTTTCATCCAATTTTCAACCTCTCATTTTTGGGAAGGTGGTACAGGATCCTCTAAGTCCAGAGGACCCTGGGAGAATTTAATTACCTGTATTTTTTATAGCCAGATTTCAGAATGGAATAGAGCACTGAGATAATAATAAGGTTTAGGGATGACCTCTGGCAAAATCAAGATAGGGGTGGTACAATTGTTCTGATCCTCTTTGACTTTTCAACAGTTTTTGATATCATCACTGATACCCCGGACCAATTTTAGGGGTGGGAAGTTGGACATTCTTTTACCATGCTTTTCTTGCATTTCTCTGAATACTGTGTGATACACTTGCAGTTTATTAGGTTTCTCAGAGCTTTATGCTCTTTTCCCCTCTCCTATTTAATATATAATATACAAGGGACGTGGTGGCTCAGTGGATAAGACGTTGAGCTTGTCGATCAAAAGGTCAGCAGTTCAGCGGTTCAAATCCCTAGTGCTGCATAATGGGCTGAGCTCCTGTTACTTCTCCCAGGTTCTGCCAACCTAGCAGTTCGAAAGCACGTAAAAAATGCAATTAGAAAAATAGGGATCACCTTTGGTGGGAAGGTAACAGCGTTCCGTGCACCTTTGGCATTTAGTCATGCTGGCCACATGATCATGGAGACGTCTTCGGACAGCGCTGGCTCTTTGGCTTTGAAACAGAGATGAGCACGGCCTCCTAGAGTTGGGTATGGCTAGCATATATGTGCGAGGGGAACCTTTACCTTTATTTAACATATACATAAAATTGCTAGGAGAGGACATCCAATGGCATATGGTCAGGTATAATCAAAATATTTGTTTTACTGTATGTCTTGACTTGCTGACCAAGTAATGCTCTAGTTTGCTGTCCTGACGCTTGATGGCTGTTAGGACCTGGTGTGACTGAACAGCTTGGCTCCCTTACTAATGTGTCCAATACACAGAATGGAATTATAGAAGTTTTTGTGAATTTAGATATTTAATTTTTGATGAAAACTCTGTAACTGGTGAATAAATTCTATCTTGACTTCAAATGAATCATTAAAACATGCCTTTCTAAGTTGTCTAAAGTTAATCACTTTATCCATTAGAGCTTTTGAAGAATGGTGTACAACTATTTTTAAAGCAAAGAAATTGATTCAGTATTACATAACACTCTTTTTATTAAGCACAGCAGGTTGTCCCAAACTTTCCAAAGATGAACTTGACAAATCTAACTGGAATTGTTTATGACATAGACCTCCTTTAAAATCTAATATTAAGAATTGATCAGGAAGATAATGTATATCCATTACATTTTAATGTTTTTAGGCTGCATTGGCAGAATTGAAAGCAGATTGGTATATACAGTATCGTGTTTCCCCGAAAATAGGACCTACCCTGAAAATAAACTCTATTGAAGGGGCGTGGGCATGGCCAGCACAGGAGGCGGCGAGCATGTGCAGTTGATGGTGTCAGGTGGAGGCAGAGGTTCGTGGGGGAAGGCAGCGATCTGGATGGGAAAGCCGAGAGTTGGTGTGCTGGAGCAGCCGGCCACAGGAGACCTATCTTCATACAGCGGCACCAGTAGCAGATGGAGGCAGAAGTACGGGGGGAAGGCAGATGATCTGGACACACTGCCCAGGTCCCAGGAAAGCCGAGAGTAGGTGGTCTGGAGCAGGTGGGTGACAGCAGGAGGCTTGTCTTTGCGTCTCTCGGCTTGCCTGAGACCCTCTTGGTGTGTCAGGATTGCCTACCTTCCACCCCATGCCTCTGCTTCTGTTTGCTGCTGGTGCAACTGCGTGAAGATGAACCTTCTGTGGCCACCCCCTGCTCCAGTCCACCTACTCAGTTTCTCTGCGGCCTGCATGGTGCGTCCAGATCTCTTGCTCCCCCTCCCCCTCCCCTGATGCCTCTGCCTCTGCTGCTTGGTCAGAGAATTAAATCATCTGTGCTGTGCGGGCTACGCAGCCCCAGAGTGTGCAGACTAAAAGGCTGGTGGGCTGCAGCTGCTACCAGATACCATCAGTCTGCATGTGCTTGCCGCCTTTTGTGAGCATGCCACAGCCAGGTTGATCACCCCGAAATCCTGTTTCTCCCAAAATAAGCCCTAGTGCTCATTTTGGAGCCCCCCAAAATATAAGACTACCTCTTATTTTTGGAAAAACATTTGGAAAGACGGTATTACCATCTTGGGACCGATGCCTAGTTAGTCGTTACTTATCAAAAGTGCAAAATATTCCAGTAATCTTTGAAAATGAAGTTTGTTTTTTCATTGTCCATATTTCCTAAGGCATATAAATTTAATGGAACATATTAAATTGATTCAGTTCCTATTCTTAGCTGCCAGATTTTAATACTGAAAAACTAGAATGCACCTTTCATTGAATCAGAAGTATTTTGAAGTAGGGGAACTTGCTTTGGCTGAAAAAAATAATATGGCACTGTTATTGATTTTACTTCAGTATTTTATGATTGATTGCTTGTTCAAATCAATCAATCAATCAACTAATAATCAAATCAGTCACAGCATTAGCTAACTAGCTAATACATAACACATAGCATCATTATTAGGACATGCACAGTTATTCCTGGGTTACTTGTTTAAATTGCAAAGGCAAATGTTCTTTTTATGATTGCCCATTTAAAAATATTGATGTATATTTAAAAAGAAGATAGCATAGCATTCAACCTAATTTTATGAGTTTGCATGTGTAGAGTGAAAACAAAAGCATTCAGACAAGAACTATTTCCCCATCTTTAATAGTTCAGCTTATCTGAACCACACCCCACCAGTTCGTTGTTCCTTGGCTCACTTGCTTTTGAATTATTAGGCCAAGTTCAACAGCCATGTTTCCCAAGAATTTTCCATGGTCCTTGAACTGCAACATTGCTCTACCTCAGTGATTAGAAATAGTTCTAAAAACAAGCTGGCAGTAGAAGGGGATGACAATGGTGAAGTCAAGCAGGAAGATTCATAGGCAAGGGAAAAGAGTGATCAGTGAAGTAGGAAATAAGTTGCAGTGCTTGATCCAGAGGTAGATTGAATCTCCTACATTACCAGGTACCTCTTGCTCTCCTTATGGATCGGCAACTAGGCTAAAGGATGGTACTAATATTGTGATATATTCATACATAGTCCCCAAGACTTCTAGTAATGTCAGATAATATATATTCTAGCACTAAGAAAAACAAGTAAATTATCCTTTTGCTTCTCCACTGTGTGCGGGCTTTCACGCATATATAGATAAGAAAGTGCAAGAGCACCTGCCCAGCCATGGCTGATCCCAAAAGCTCAGTCTAATTAATACTTGGCTAAGAAATCAGGAGCCTGGTAGTACCTTTTCTGACTCACGCAAGCATACGCCTTTGAATAACATTGGTTAGTTGGAAAAAATGCTAGCAGAGTCCTGATTTGTTTTGTCATGCCAGACTAACAAAGCACTCCCTACTACAATATCTCCTTGGATAAAAATAAAAGTCACCAGGAAATACCAGATCTGTGGGATATCCCAGCATGCTGGCTATGGAATTCTGGGAGTTGAAGTCCACACATATTAAAGTTGCCAAGATTGAAAAATACAGGGATAGACTAAAAAATAAGCACATGCAGAAACAAACTAATCTTGAAAAGAATTGTAAACCATTACCACTTGCCAGCCGAATTCCCTGGCTTTGTCCATGGAGTCACTAGGAGTCAAAGTTGATTCTAAGGAGACTTTATCTAGTGTTACAGTTCAGCACTGTCAGATATCTGTAATTGGTCACATTAGTGAAATGGTAGGCCTGCCCCACTGATAGCTACCAATATCTCTGTTCCACTATGCATTCAAAGGGATGGCTTGGGTTTGCATATACAGGGAGATTACTCTCAAGTCCTTCTGTTTCTGCTAGACCAAAATTGTTGATCTTTTTAGAACAAAGGTAGCAGTTGAGTATCAGAGCTGGTCAAAGAAGGGAACATTTTACTCTGAGCAAAGATTTAAATCCATTAGAAACTTTATAAAGCCCAGGAAAATAAGTAGGAGAGTTCAGGAATCTGTTTATCTCTAAGGTAAACAAACCTACACAGAAAACGTAGAATTTTAATCTATATTTTATTGTATATTGCTAAAGCTTAATACTTTGACCCTGTATTTATTTTCCCGGCATCAGCTCTGTAATTTGTGTGTTTTATTTAACTTGGAACTTCTTTTTTTAACATTTTAATCTGAAATATAAATACATAGTAAAATGAACTAAATTTGTTATTATACAGTAGAACTTCCAAATATTTTAAATATACTAATAAACAATAGAACCAAATAATACTTTCTTTTTACAGCAAAATTGCCTCTAAATTAGAAACAGAGCAGCATCTTTTTGTGATCTGCCCATAAGATTTTTCTGTGGAAGATTCTTTTAAATTGCGAGCTATGATTTGAACAGCTTTGTATATTTTATTTCTTTTGCTGTTGGATGTTTTGCCTGTGACTAAGTTAAAAAGGGATTTTTGCATTCCTACTTTTCCTTTTTTTTAAACAAAGGTTGATTTTATTTATCTTTTTGTAAGATTGGTCTGCCTCCCAAAGGGAAGGGGAGAAGAAAGAGATGACTCCATTTATCTATGTTCAACAGCAGAGGGATAGGCAGAAACACTCCAGAGTTTGTTTTCTGTGTTTCTTGTGTTTATTTTTCCTGTACATTTGTCAGAAAAGCCAAATTGATGATAAAAACCTTCCCTCTCTCTCATAAGCAGGAGTAAGGAGTAGAAAGCCTGGTGATATGCTCCCCAGAAGATAGGGGGCAGCAAAGCTAGGGTGTATGGACCCAAAAGACTTCAAAGAGAGATTTGAGACCTTCAGCCTTTTGCTCATATACTAGCATAGTGAGGGCAAACCTTTTGTGCTCAGTGTATCCAAAATTCAGAAAACGTCTATCTTTAACTCTGCTGGTGTCCCCCCCCCCTTTTTTTTTTCTTATTTCCATCTGGCTTTGTTTCTGTGCCACCTCTGTTAATTTTCTTTTGTTTTTATATTTTTCCTTGTTTTAAAAATGTTTTTAAGCAATTTGTAAACTGCCCCGAGTGGCTAGGAGTCAGGAGGCATCTAAAATTAATTGTTATTGTTGTTATTGTTATTGTTGTTGTAACAGATTGGTAGAAATAAATGCGGTTTTGTTTATTCCAGCAAACTGACAGAGGTTTCCCAATTCTGGAACGGGTTAATTTTATTACCGCTTGTAATCATTGATAGCCTTCATTTCTTTCCCCCAAAGTGAATTTGGAAGGTTTACTAAAAATGGCATCATGCATTTTTATGAGGTTTGAGTTATACACATTTATATAATTTTGATCTGTCACTTTTTATATTTCTTCGTATAATACAATTGAAATATCCATCTTATTTTGGAAAAAAAAACCTCATTGCATTCTAGATTTTTACAAGCACAGGCTTGCAGATAGAATGTGGTGATGGGGAGACTCACAACAATCAGACATTGAAGAGCAGAAAATCGTCTCTTTGTGCAGAAACTCTGCTCTAAATTGACAGCTAAGATTTGAAAAGAGAGAGCTGTAGAATGTATACAATTTTGAAGTATGGCAGTTTGAATAAAGAGCAGTCTAACTGCTCTTATTCAGTGGGCTGATTTCCCCACTAGGGCAACTCCCGTTTTCTGGACAGCATCTTGATTTAGTATAGTGTGAGCACATAATCTGTAGTTGTATTAAAGAAATAATTCAAAAGGCTTAACTGACAGTGAGGTCAATGAGCCTCAATACATCTATAAATGCCTCCTTAAGAAACCAGTTTGACCCTCTCAACTGACTATCACTTGTTAATAATTATTTTTCATCTGAAATATTTCTTTTGTCTGCTCCTGAATGAAACTGTCAGTTTTAATAATATTTGAATGTAGTTTAGTTTGTTTTTATTAAAACAATTGAAAAAAAGAAAGATGGCACGGTGAAGCAGGTGGTACCAAAAAGGCAAAAAAGATTCTGATAGTGTGTGGTGTCATTTTGCCTATCAGTTTGATTTGATTGCATTTGTATTATTTTATGTAATTCATCTAGTAGATTTATTTATTAATTAAAAGTATTTCTGTTTTGTTTTTAGATGCACACACAAAATCCTTGTATAGTTTACTAAAAGTACAAAATATTGTAAAATAAAACAAAGTAAAAACAGTTCTTGAATAAAAATTGTGTAGAAACCATTTATTAAAAGACAGTTATTAGGAGTAGTTCATGATTGGGTCAGGCCAAATGTAAAAAAAAACAGTTTAAAAGGTATCAAAAACACATCAGTGTTGTCATTTGGTACATATTAGACACAATCACATTCTCACTTTGCTGCAAATGACAACCTTTTATTGGTTACTAGCTGGAATTAAGCCACTTAAGATACAATAAATGGTAGATTGGGTTGTTCCTGCCTTTCCACTCGCTCATCTGGCTGGTTATAGTCTGACAGTAGGAGAAAAATAAAGGAGAAGAGTATCTCTGAACTATATAGCCACAGCCAACCTGGCAGGTATCACCGAGACCTGGCTGGGCCCAGAGGGAGGGGTCCCTCTGGTAGATATATGCCCGCCAGGTTTCCAAGCATTCCATCGGCCACGGTCCCAG
>JAOYMU010000001.1:135078104-135089901 GCA_025802295.1 Psammodynastes pulverulentus | reverse complement strand
AAAGGTGGCTGAGGAATTCTGGGAGTTGAAGTCCACAAGTCTTAAAATTGCCACGGTTGGAAACCTCTGCTCTAAAAGACTCTTTCTTAGGCTTTGGGTAGGCTGGCTGAAGTTTCCACCGGGTGATATGACATCTGTGTTACGTGTTGATTGGATTTGCCATCTGCTTAATGTTTTATGTACATTTTAGTTTTATATTGTTTTATCCAGCAATGGGATATAACCGGCGCAACAACTGGTTTGAGAGCGCGCGTGCACACTCAAAAACAGCACATGTGCCGCTTCCCAGCCCTCAGCTGGGGCTTGCTGTAACAAGCAGTGTCAGGAGATAAAGGACAGGTAAAAATCAGGGTGGGTGGGATGGCCCAGCACTAGTTTTTGCTTCCTGTTCCTCTCTGCGGAATGGAGGCTTCGGGAACAATTTGATTGCACGATCCGGGCAGACCCGGCTAGATCCCACCCCTGTTTTTATCCTATGAGCTGCTTAGAGTCAGTTTGGAGTTGAGCAGCATCTGAATGAAACAAACAAGCAAATAAATAACTAAAATGTAGCAGATTTACATAGAGTTTCATTTTTACATACTTTTTGTCAGAGAGTTACATAGAATGTCATATTGGGATGTGATCAGTACTATACATAAGAGTCTTAACTGGAACTGAATCCAAATATTGATTACATGTTGACCGCAGTTCTTCTGCCTCATATTTTGGAAATTGGAGGAGCAGTTGGATTTCAGAAGCTGAAATTTCATTAAGGAGATAGTGTTGAAATGACAGTTAAACATAAACATTTATATTGGAATTAACCACCTGCAAGCAATTGGTTTGGAACTGATGTGAGTCATCCATGTTCCCTTCTATGACTAAATCAGTGGTTTATATTGCTATCCTAGGACATAATAATCTGGTCTGTTATAGATAGGCTGTTTCCTTTCCTGTTAAAAGATACTTCTTCCCAGTTATAACTGTAATTAAAATACAGAGCAGAAGCTTGGTAAATCCAATTTTATGGGTTTATGTTGGCCCAAAACTTAGTAATGAATGTTTTTCTTTAGTTTTGTTATGAATGCTTATGGGATCTGCAAAAGATCACATCTTAAGAAAAAGATATTAATTCAGTTGCTTCTAACCAAAGCCCCACATATAGATGGTACACCTGAACCTGCAGGCTTTCCCATAAATTACTTCTGGAAATGTATCTTTTTCTATGTATAAAGTGTCTGCTTATTTTGAAATAAATGGGGAATGACATCCTTCAGGAAAAGGGGCTTCCTGCAAAATCTTTGCAAAGTACTAGTGGTTGTGACAGCTGTTTAAATGTCATGGTTTCTACAGGGATGTAAAGATTTAATTGTTTTATAGTAAACTTTAATTTAAGTTTTAATTATTTAAAGTAATAAATTGAACATTAAAAAATGGGAAACTTAGACTTTAGTGTTGTGGACTGTTTAAATAAAATCCATAGGACATATTTACTTTTTGCAGCTAGATAGAGTGGAAGTTGATTCTCTATTCAGTTTGCTGAGGATAAGAGGTTTCTATTAAGCCCAGCACTGTTTAATTTCAAGAGCACAGCTTATGCAAATGTATCAACTTTAGGAAATAATGTAATTTGGGTTTTTCTAATACAAGTATTCTGTGACTAAAAAATTCCTTTTGATGCTCTATATTTAGGATTGCAAGATAATGATATCAGGGTATTCTTAGTGTTTTATATACAAAATGTAGTTTCTTATTGTTTTTCTTGTCAAATTATTTTGTAATCCTCTTTAAAATTTGCATTTACAGGGAACTCTGAGTTCCATTGTAACAGAAAACTTCCTGTTTTCCTGTTTACTAGAAAGTAAATAATTCTAGTATTAACATATTCATTTTGAATTACTGTGTTTGCAAAGTAAAGTTTAAATTTTGCCGTAAATCATTGAAATTAATAGAAATGGTTTAGGCAAATGATTGCTATTTATGAATGTATTCCAATATTACTTTTGATAGTATTTTTTTACTATTATAAGTATAGGTCATAGCCTCACACAATGCAAAAATCACTGACTTAAAATACACATTAAAAATAACAAATAAGATTCCAAACATAGTTTGTATAAATAAACCATGTAGGAGAGAATACAAAAGCCTATAATAAACATGGCAAAAGGATCACAAAATTTCTGAAGTTAAACAAATCTGCAAAATATAACCTTCATTATTTACATGAATCAAAAACTTGACATGGCTTTGAACAGCTGCTCAAATAAAGACTGTCACAGCTGCAAAGGTCATCCTATTCTTAGGAAACAAATTTTCTAGGGGGTTGGTCAAGCCCATTTCCCCTTTTGATATTGGAGCTAAATATTTAATAGTGGTTGTAAAGAGGCATGATGAGCAAATAATGAGGAATATCATCTTTAATATCCCATGCAATGAAGTCACAGGCAAAGGTTTTAGGAAATTTGCCTATAATTTTTATCCGGTATAGCTAGGACACCTCCTGTATTCTGTTTTATTATGTAACTCCTGCCAACTAAAGAGGGATATGGATCAATTAATTTCATTTGAATTCGTTCTTCTTAGCACTCCACTGAGCAGTCTTTTTTTGATATATAAATTGACATAAATTGTTACACTAGGCATCTTGGATTTATATCTTTGTCTTGCTGTAAAATGATGTACAATGATTTGCATTCTGAGTGTGTATCATTGATGGGATGCAGATAATTGGAAGTTGACTTGTAGATAGTCTCTGGATTCGAGATCCTATCTTGCATATAGTAATTGACATGTTTGGAATAAAACTTGACATTGAGGTTTTTTTGTGCCATATCAGCCAAAATGTGACAAAATTGGCTGGTGTTGTCCTTATTATTGGCAAAGAATGCTGCATTTGATACAGCTACCGTTATACCTTCTATATCATATTAAAATAATTTTATGTGAAAGTCTCAATTGACCAAAATCATGGTGGCAAGCAGAGCTCTATATCTAGAGTCCATCTGATGATCACAATATATGCATATGCAAGATTGTGACTTAAAATGTGAGAGGAATATTTGAAAAAGCATATGAATGATCAAAGGAAATAAAAGAAAGGAAAAATATTTGTTATGCACCTGTGAAACTGAGAGAAAGGAAAAGGATGGGAAAAATATGAAATCCAAGTATGAGGAGGAAATGATTCATACATGAAGGGAAGTGAAAGTATATATATAATTATCAACAAAAAGGCTAAAATGTTTGTCAGAAAAAATGAATTTGGGTCATCTCAGTCAATTCACATTAAAGTAGGTAGCCAAGGTATTTGCACTTGTGCATTAGTGAATAGTGACAGTGGAATAATATGAGATGAGGGAAAACTGTACAATTTTCTAATGTATGATTCCTACTGTCAAGATTATGTTATTTCAGAACATTTCTAAAAACATACTCTCATCGCTACTTATTATGAGTCCTACAATATACTTTAAAAGTAATCCTCCATTTACAACCACAATTGGGACCAGAATTTCAATAATAATTCATGACAGTCATAAGTTGAGGAACTTATGTGACTGAACTTGATTTTATGACCACGTTTACAGTGCAGTTAAGCAAATCTTGTGGTTGTATGTCCAAATCCATTTTTCCAAATAGGAATTTTTAGAGCTAGAAACCAGCAGAAAATGTTGCAAATCTCAAACTTGTGATCACAAGACACTGCAAGCAATTGCAAATGGGAGCTGCTTCCTAAGTGACCAAAATGCAGTCATGTGACTGGAGGGGAGGGGATGCAAGAGGTCATAAATCACTTTTGATTACTCTGAATGGTTGTTAAGTGATGTATCATAAGCTAAGGATTACCTCTATATTTGATAGCCTTTAAAGGTGACCTGAAACAATTGGTTCAGAATATAGCAGCCAAAGTAGTGTTTGTCCCACACATGATGTATGTTCCAAGTCCAGCATAGACTTCTTATACGTTTCCAAGTGGAATTAAAGTACATATTTTAGCCTTTAAAAGGCTCTTTATAGCTTTGTAGTGAGATACTTGTGGTATTGTCTTGCACCTGATTCATATATCCTAGTAGAAATTGCAGCATCAGTTTGTGAAGATGGAGAACCATCAATACTTTTCAATTGGTACATCAGCATTACAGGACAGCCTCTTCTGGAAATATGATCAGCCCCCACACTGCTAGTTTTTTGTAACTGAACTGTTCTGGAGACGCTTTGGAGTTTTAGGAGATGTAGGTCCAGTTAATTTTGCATCCTACTTCTCCCAGTAGCTGGCCAGATATCTTTTGAAAACTCAGAATCAAGACAATAGTTATCTCCCACTTCTTTATATTATTCTTGACTAGAAGCATGCTACTTATCATGATTTACAGCCATGATCGACTGAAAGGCTTGTCATTCTAATTGAATGGTTTTTAGCTGATCAACCTACTGATTTGTGGACTTATCCTCTATGAATTTATAAGCCTCAGAGCAAGTTAAGGCATAGTAAAAATTCTCTTTGAAAACCACCATTATAATTTATTTAAGCTTAAAACCTGCTGATTTAAGGCAGTAATAAAGCTTATAGCTAGTAAGATATTTTGCAGTTTCCAATTGATTCAGAAGGATTATTGGTATACAGTTTTCATTTTATTTGAATGATAGCAAATGCATTGAATTGTAAAAGAAGCACATTCAGTTGAGCAGTTGTTTAAAATGAAGAAGCATGAGTACAAAATTTGTGCTTTGAAATGTTTACTTAGGTCATGCACATCAACTAAATTGACAGTGTTATTTACTTTGACAAGGTAAACGTGACAGCTGAATTATTTTCAAGGATCTATAATTATAGCTGTATTTATCACAGATTCGTAAAACATGATTGATGTTTCTCAAATAACCTCACATTATATTGCATTTATCAAGGGCACATTCAAAACAAACCTTTTTCACTAAGCTTCCCTGAGCTCAATATTTTTTTCTTGAAGCATTTAGATTCTTAAAATGTCATTAAGTAGAAGTTGGTTGAATTAATAAGTACTTGTTTCATGTAATTCTCTTAAATTGTGCAAGAATCTGTTTAAGGAATTGAGAGCCTCTGATAAATTACCTGAGATTTTATCTGGGAAAAAGTCTGCATAGACTTCTCGTTTGTTTTTCTCAGCATAGACTACCAGAGAGGAACTCTTGAGCATATACTTTAAATTCAGAATCTCCAGATTCAGTAATTGGTATCTCTGTCCAAGGAAGGACTCCTGTTTGAACCAATACTCTTTTAGTTGGATCAGTGGTCTTACTCCATATACAGCAGCTTCCTATGTATTGGGCTTCCCACAGGCATACAAGAAATTTCTAGATACTGACTCTTCATTGCGAAACTGGCTTGCTCAGCAGAAAGCTGATACACATAGTTTAGTTTCTTACTTTAAGACAAGAATGAAACCACAGACAGATGTCTCTATCTTCCTACTTTGACTAGCATCGAGGTTTGTGTGCACATGCACATATACAAGTTGCATTCCTAGATGCTACAACCCCTTCCATCTTTCTGAATCAACAGATTATTGGCTATTCCTTTGTTGGCATTGTGAGACATCTGATACATGTTTAACACAACATATAACATAACATAAAACATAATATAACAAAACATAATATAACATAATATTCTTAGTAGCTAAGAAACTCTTAGTTCTTGTGTTAACAGCTTCATTCCTTACACTATTTCCATATCTGTTTCTTTTTATTTCCCTAAATCTGGAGGTGTAAACGCTTCTTTCCTTCTGTCGGTCTGATTTTTGATGGCTAGAAGGTGTTTTTTTCCCTTCTTCCATTTCCATTTCTTTGGTGGAGCTGTTGAAATCTCTCTCTCAGAGCAATCCTGAGTGGATAACAGAAAGGAAAATTCCGATTTCCTCTTCAGCTGGAGAGATCTGTCTAGTTTGGGATCTCTCCCTCCCTCCACTGAGATTGGATAGAAGGAAGGAGTGCTATTTTTATCTTGTCAACAGGAGCTCCTCTCACTCTTGAATTCTCCCTCCCATCTTGGATTGGAGTAGTCACCTTCATTACTTGTACAAATAACTCTTTCTGCATTCCCCCTTGGAGTCACAATTACTGGCAAATGCCAAAACCTGATTGCCTGGCCAGTCAGGCAACCCACAATAGTTAGCACTCTTGAATTCTTTCCAAGGAATGATTGCCTCTTACAAGTAACTGGAAAACACTTTCTAGGGAATGAGGGAACATGCATGTAGTTTCAGTTGTGACTGGAAGCTGTAGAATTGATCTACCCAGTTTTAGGAAATGGATTAATAAGCTTGTCATTCGACTTTTTAAATGATTCTGTAGAGGGGAGAAAGAAAGCCAGATATGATTTTTAGCAACAGTGGGGATGGTTCTTGTTGGGTTTTTTTGACAGAGATGCTTGAAGCAAACCTAGATTCAATCCAGTTGATTCTAGGTGGCTTGAAGATCCTGGAATGAAAGAAGGCAAAGAAATGTTCAGCAAATAAAAGTAGGTGATAATTCTAGGCATCTTGAACTGGTAAAATCTTAGTGGAGGCATGAACTGAGTTGTGATTAGCAAAATCAGCTACAAGTAAAAAGTGAGGTCATTTGTCTGATTGGTACTTTACACGACAGTGAAGATTTTGCTTTATGGAAGCATTTGTGCTCAGATTTTCCGCTCGATTATTGATGATGGGCAAGAGTAGCTGGAGTTGTCTAGAGTTTCCAAAAAGATGCTATGAATTGGGGGCCCTGCTCAGAAATAAAATGATGGGTTCTGGAAAACTTGCTGAATGATCAGTTGAGAAGGCAGAAGGTAGTTGATAACTGGAAATAAAATTAGGCTTTTTGAGAAAAGAGATTACCTATCTCCAACAGGGTATCCAGTTTTGTAACATTTGATAAGCCAGTTAAAATGTCCGAAGAAATGGTATCCCAAGCTTCCTATGTGGAGGAAAGGGAATATAACAATTCAGATGATCAAAGTCAAAACTGGGCATGGTCACAACTGGGCAAATCATGGAAAAAACCATTGGTCATTTTAAATAATTTGAAGTGTCTAGATGGCTGGCTGTCATGCCAGATTCACAATAACTATTCCCTTAAGGAAAGATGGACAAAGGTGTTCCTGAAGGTTATCTCTGCGAGCCCACATACATGAATCTTGCTGTATTATGTGGGATTGTTGAATTAGAAAAAGAATTTCTTTTGTCATTCATGGGTGTCAGAGGAAAAGAACATTTTTTGGGTGCAGAATGAAGGGGGTAAGAAATACTCTGGCAGTTTATGTGATAAATCTTCAGCCTAATTGTTCTGCAAGCTAGAATATAAGAGAGATTGAAGTTCAAACAAAGAAAAATGTGCCCACTGACCTGGCATTGTGCGAACTTGTGGGCAATTTGTAAGCGTTCCAAATTTTTGTGGCCAATCTGAACTTCTGTTGGGTATTGAAGACCTTTGAGGATCTGTTATCTATACTATAATGCTTCTTTGTTAAATAATATAGTTCCTTTTGTTTGGAAGGAAAGGAGGAACAAGAACAAGTTGCCCTTACACTCTGGACTAGATTGTAAAAGGGTGATTCCTAAGGCAAAATAGAAAATGTATGGTTTGATAAGAAGATGCGAGAAGGTGGTTGATAAGAAAGACTGCTGGGTATTAGACTCCTATTTGCAGTTATCCAACATGGTCAAATGAATCAACACAGCAATGATAGGAATAAATTTCCACCTCCCACAATGAGAATCAAAAGTAGCTAAATATTGACAGATCTCTTACATGTGAATCAAACTGTTAGCTCCTCTGAGATTCAGTTTAGTAAAATATGTGCCTTTTGCAAGCAGTTTAAGAGTTCAATCTCAATATGGGAAAGATAGTAATTCCAATTTATTACAGAGCTCAGGAGTTGGCATTCATGGATCACATACAAAAAACCCATTCCTTGTTTTTAACCCCCCAAAAGTACAAGTAATGATAAGAGGAGGGGCATTTAATTTGTTTTATGATCCTTGATTTACATTCAGCATATAGTTGCCTTTAAATAATATAGTCAAATCAACTGTGGGAAGCCATTGGAGAAGTCTGTGGGCACATGGTCTTCCATCAGACATGTGGGTGTATTAGTTTTTGAGAAATGTTCTAGAAGCTTCCTGAAGTTTTTTAAATGTGATAGGCCTATTTTAGGGCTTGCATTTTAATTTTCATGTGTTTCCCATCTCAGTGTGTCAGGAAAGTGTTGTCACTTTTAAGTATTCTTTACCAGAAGAGACTTCAAGAGTCACAAAAAGGGGGTTCATATTTTAAATAGTGTCTCTAAGATAAACCTCTCTGAGCAATTTAGTGTGACATGGATTCAAGAAGATTTACAGTATATAAAGAAAATGAGAGATATGAGAATCCACTTTTGACCAATGGCAGAGTTGTGATAAAGGCAGTTGTGAGATGAGAGCCAGGAACTAGAAATCATAAGCTGTAGACTAAAGACATGAAGTAGTTCTTGGCTTTTGACCGGTTGTTGAACAAAGTGGCTGTTAAATAAGATGCCCATGTGAGTGCTTCACTCAATGACTGCAATTCTAGCATTCCTGGTTGCAATTGTTAAATCACCTTTTAGGTTGTTAAGTGACATAATCCCAACTAAGGAATGCGGAATGGCTGGGAAGAGAAGCACTAGGAGGCTCAGGAGCTGAAAATCTTCCCTGCTGAAATCCATGTAAGATTTTCAGGCCCCAAGTAGAGAGACACTTAGGTGTGGCCAGTATTGGACTTCCCTGGGCTTCCCCCATCCTCCTGTGTGCTCGTTTCCTTATTGTGCTGCCTCTCTACTCAGCTGAAAATCCCCTCCGCTGAAATCCAAGCAGGATTTTCAGTCCCTGAGCAAAGAGACCCTTGGGTGCTGCTTGCACCAGCCCTCCCAGGGCCTCCCCCTCCCGTCTGAGGCAGCCCATGTTCCTTATCTTAACTGCAGTGCCTCTCTCCTCTCTGATCGGATTTCAGGTCCCTCTTGTCTCGGGGGGGTAGCTGAAAGAGTTGCCTGCTGAAGGAGTTCAGCTCCCCTCCTCCAATATGTAGGACATAAGTCTTCTAGTGGAATAAAGTATCAAGTCTTCAGGATCTGAGTTACGGTAATTTTCTGCAACTCACTGAAGGAGTTGAGCTCCCCTTGGTAGGCAGCTCTTTCAGCCAGTTCCCAGAGACAAGAAAGAATCCTCTCAATAAACAGCAGCAGCTTGCAACCTTCCATTTTGCAAGCTGCTTGGTTGACTTTGCCGTGTTGGGGAAGCCAGTAGAAAAGACTGCCAATGGCGATCACACCATTATGGAGTGCTTAGCAACTGGTCATAAGTGGGACCAGGTTGCCAGGCAACCAGATTGCAATCACATGACCACAGGAGCGGTGGTACAATGTTTTGCGTTGGCCAGAAGCGCTTTACAGACCATGAATTACCCTTTCCCAAGGCCATTGTAATTATAGGCCATGGTTAAACAAATGGTCATAAGTCAAGGGCTACCTGTACTGTACTGTGCCTATCCAGCCAAACTCTCAGCTTGATAAGGACATTTCTATCTTGTGTCCTGCTTAGGGGAAACCAGTGACTCAGTCTGGATGAGTACAGTCCATGTAGAGTTCCCTAACTTGTACTACATAGGAAAGGTCCTGCCAATAGTTTGGCGGCTTGGAGCAGGAGGACAGCATGAACTCTCAATTCCAGATAAGAAGAGGAAGATGACACTCAAGAACATTCTGGTTTGGAATATAGATGTGCTACTTCATGCCTGTGTTCTATTAGTGTCACTATGCTTCTGAAATATTGCTTAGGACGTAACAGTATGGTTATTTCTACCTTCCAATCCTCTCAGCACAAGCCAGGAATATTTTCTCAGCATAGTATGTAAGGGTGGGTACATTGAATAAAAGGCATGTGCTGTTGCATGAGCTTGTAGCCAAGAACTGAAGGCATTTTCAATCTCTAGTATTACTTTATAAGCTATACACATTCTTAGCCTGCATTGGTAGTCACTGGAGAATGCATAATGCATTTATATAAAATGACAATTGCTTCAGCTTTAGGCCTGTGAAGAGGTAAACGAGTTCATGTAAATTACAGATACTAGCAAGCACTGTACAAAATAACAAAAGATGCTTTCAAGGGTGGAAAAGAGTGCTGTTCACTTTCCTATTGTGTAGTGTGCCAAGTTTTGAAATTTATCATGAGCTTTGTATTAAACATAGCAAACAGGATAAGGTTATATTATATATCTCTGGGAGGAAAAAAATCATACAATATTGGTGGGTAGTAGATATGTGTCAGTTAAGATAGATCTTAAATCAGCTGTCAAGCAGATGGCTGACTTTAGAATTTGGGATGTTACCAAAAGGAAAAGAATGTTGGTTATGAATGGAAGTAACATGGATTTATTTGGAATCTGGCTATGAATTTCATTGGATACAGATCAAAATTATTTTGCTAAATTAAGTAGTCTCTTGAAATATGTAAAATGATTTTTAAATTGGTTGAACTGTACATTTTTGCCAGTGTAATGGACAACGATCCAATTTACTGTAGGTACCCTCTTAATTTTCTTCCAGTAAGACATGAGCAACAGTCTCTTTCTATAGAGTAAGTGCTATTTTCACAGTTTCCTTCAGGAATTTCTTTCCTTTTAGCAAACAGTTTGTTACATAGATAATAAATATTTCAGGCAATACTCAGTATTTTCATTTTGCATGCTCATTCCTTTTAGGCAATAGTCCATATCATTTTTGCTTTTTTGAGTCACAAAGTCATTAAGAAAGGAAGAAGTGGGTTTCCAAGAATTTCTTCCTCATGGCAGGTAGCAGTGAATATTTATTATGATCTTCAGTGCAAGTCATGAGTTTGCATGGTGAGGACTTCTGCCTTTTTAATAAAAAATCTGGCATGTAGCAGTGAATATTTATTATCAGTGCAAGTCATGAGTTTGCATGGTGAGGACTTCTGCCTTTTTAATAAAAAATCTGGTAGATGCGGAGCATATATTCTTTCATGTCCTATAAAGACATGCTTTTCTTCCAGAAAAATGCACCTTAAGCAGAAGTAGATGAGAAATGCATATTGAAAATAACAAGATTACTGATCTACAGAATGGTATCAATGCTGACTTATACTTGTGTAGGCTGTATCTAACATTGTATCAGTGAACTTTCGGTCGTATAACCAGATATGTCTGCTGCACCCTCCAAATTAAAATGGATTTACTCTTAAAAAGCTTCCACAAATTCAGTTAATTACATCACATAGAGAAATCAGATAACATCTGCCTGATTACCATTTGCTCACAAGGCACTATAAGATATTGGCTTAATGTTTAAAGCCCTACACTGCTTGTATTTCTAATGTTATAAATTTATTTGGGCATAAGGATCTACAGGACAGATCTCCACCCCCACCCCCACCCCCTGAAATTTCCTCCCTTCTGTATCAAAGGGTCTATATCAGGAGCCTCCAATCCCTGGTCCATGGACTGGCACCTGTCCGTGGCATGTCAGAAATCGGGCTGCCCAAACAAGCGAAGCTCATTGGCGGGATCAGAGGTGATATTCGACCAATTCACACCAGATTGGCCGAACCGGTAGCAGAAAAAACTGCCACTCAGGCGAACTGGTAGAAAAAATATGGCTACTGGTTCAACCGAACCGGTAGCTAAAACTCCTCTCTGCGTGCGCACGCTTTCCCCTCCCTTCTGTGCATGTGCGTGCCTACTGACGTGTGCCTACTGCGCATGTGCGCGCCAATCATCTGAGAGGACTCTTTGATCCTCTCAGCTGATTGGCGCACTT
>JAOYMU010000001.1:135061882-135078004 GCA_025802295.1 Psammodynastes pulverulentus | reverse complement strand
TTCAGTGTACATTATGACTATAAAATAAAATACAAACACAAACACACATCCTTCACATTCTGTACATTGAATTGAAACCCCCTGGCATTGCATTCATATTGCACTATACAGTAGAATTCAAGAGAGTTACTGCCCTGGGATAGAAGCTGTTTTTCAGCCTATTTGTCCTGTAGTGCTGGTTGCCAAGTATCACAGTCTGTGGGGTTGCTGCAACCGTCATAAGTCCAAGGGGTGATGGCAAGTCCCTTTTTTCAGCACCAATGTAACAGTCATTAAACGAATGGTTATAAGTTGAGGACTACTAGTGCCTATGTCATTACATCTCAGCATATAATTTATGGTTTTCACATCATGAGTCTTGTAGTGGTTGTTCATAACTTCCTACAGCTAGGAAAGCAAATAAGCTACGAATCAAGATGCGAGTAATGGACCAGCACAAACACGGAATTGTAAACTGGACACATATTATTATGGAAGTCTATATTTACATAGCATTTCATCTTTTTATTTTCAGGGCCAATGCACTTGTCCTGATCTCTGTCAAGAAGATGGCAATTGCAACAAAAAATAAATAAACAATAACAGACCCAATCTACAGCTTGTTGTATTTTTGGATGTTTGAATTTCTCTGTAAATGTGTTGAAGCAATATCCACCTCTCTAGGCCATAACTTTCCCCGAAGACTCTTCCCTTCTTCGTCTCCTCCCTGTCTTCAAGTATGATAAATATAATCAAAGTTAAAAGCAGTAAGCAGAATTTATAATATTTCACACTAATTCCAGTAAGTGCCTGCAAAGCACAATTGCCCAAAACACAGGCCCACGTGGGATCAATTAGAAATGAATAAAATTCAGCCTAGTCCCAATTCATCCTGAACTCGGGTCTATAAAGAGAAACCAGCATGTTTTTTATCCAATCTGCTGGGTTCTTTGTCATCTAAAAATGAAAACTAAATGCAGTTAACTTCCCAACCATTGCAAAGCACGTATGGTATGTGCAATGCCCAGAGATTTGAAGAAAACAGAGCCAATACTTAAGAGAGAGAGACAATAAACAATGCATTGTCAAGGAGTTGTAATACACGAATCCCTACAGATTAGAGCAAGAATGAGGAAACTTTTACTGAATGCAAGGTGAAAGAGAGTAGAGCAAGGATGGCTTGTTGCATTCTGAAGGCAAGATAAAAATATGCACTGCCATCCAAAGAAGCTTTTTGTCTTTCAAGGAGGTCCAACGTTTTAAATTCCTCCTTCCTTCTCTCTTGAGAAATCTAGATGGCCTACGCAGTTGACCACTTGTCCAACTAGATGAAATGTCAAGTTTGTGGACTTTTTTGTCTTTGGAAGAAGGGTTATGAGTTTGAGTATGCACAGAGCCGTGACTTTGACCATCCTTGAGAAAAACCTTGAGTTTGAAGTGAAGCGACTTTTGTTTATTTTGTTCTGCCTTTATTATTTTTATAAATAACTCAAGGTGGTGAACATGACTCATATTTCTTTGTCCTTCTATTTTTCCCATAACAACTCCGGGAAGTGAATTGGGTTGAGAAAGTGTGACTGGCTCAAAGTAACTCAGCCAGCTTTCATGTCTAAAGCTGGACTAGAACTCACAGTCTCTTGGTGATTGGCCCAGTCACTCAACCAGCTCTCATGCCTAAGGTGGGACTAGAACTCCCAAGCTCCGGTGATTGACCCAAAGTCACCCAATTGGCTTTCATTCCTAACGCGGGACTAGAACTCAGAGTTTCCTGGTTTCTAGTCTAGTGCCTTAACCACTAGACCAAAGTGGCTAACCGTTTTTGAGACCTGCTCTGACCGATTCTGTGACCAAGAAAATGTCGTCTTCTTGACCACAACTGGACAGCTCCGTCCATCAAACAGGAAATCTTAAGTTGCTCACTAGTATCTTGTTATTTCCAGCACACATTCATTCAAGCCACGTATAAATAGGCATTACATACTTGATATCTTCTTCTTTTTCGTTAGAAGAATCCAACAGTTTTATTCTTTGAAAATGTATTCCTTCCACGCGTTGAAATAAAGCCCGCGTTCTTTGGGATTTTACGGCTTCCTCTTTTTGGAACATTAGCATTTCTTTTGTGCTTCATCCATTTTCTGGGCTGTGATCTATATCAGATCCGCACTCGGTTATCGATTTTGCTCGGATTTGTTGTTATTTATTATTATAGTTCTCCATTGTTGCACTGAATCGGTCTGGTCTATCTATTTTTGTGACTTTGAACTGGTATTCAGAAAGCTTTATGCCTCCTATTTTTGAAAGTGACCTGTCTTTTGAAAAAGAGACCGTGTCTGACTTCTGCCATATTTGCTAGGGGGGGAAATGTAATTTCATTCTTGCTCAGCTGCTCCCATAAAGAGTATAAAAAAAACAACAACACTGCAATTAAACCAAACTCCAAGGGGAGTTCTGATATATATTTGGACAGTACGGTTTTGATCTTAGTCCTCTAAAGCAGCAGAGAGAAATGCCAGGTTTATCTTGGGCAAATGGAATGTGAGTTTCCACATTTTATTTGTGTACATATATGTTATTATTTTTATTTTATTTTTTATTTTTATTTCTTTGATATTGTGCTTTTACGTCCTTGTAAGCCCCCTTGAGTTGCCATGGGTGAGTAGGCAGCAATATAAATTTTCTAAACAAACACACGAAAAGGATTTTGCCCAGCATCTAAACTTGCTTAGCTTAGGTTTTGCTTTTTTAAGTGTCTTGGCACATTCTATGAACTCAGTAAAACTTAATTCGGTCATCAAAGTTGTGGTACTTATCACTGGTCCTCAAAATTGTAGCTATTGCCTGTTAAGTGGCACAGTCCCATGTCTTTACAACTGTGCTACTTAACGACAGAAATCCCAGTCCCAATTTCCATTGTTAACTGAAGAGTACTTATAAACTCTAAATTAACCAATAAATTTAGTTCCACACAAAATGTCAGCCCTACAAGAAAGTTAATACTGACCAGGGTGCAAAATGCAGCTCCTAAATCAGAGGTGGTATTCAGCAGGTTCTGACCAGTTCTGGAGAACCGGTAGCGGAAATTTTGAGTAGTTCAGAGAATCAGTGGGAATGGACATTTTACAGTATCCTTCCATGCCCACCAAGCCACACCCATAGAACCGGTAGTAAAAAAGATTGAATCCCACCACTCATCTAAATGAACAATTATGATGAAGCTGGATAACTCTCTCTTATTGTGAAATACTCTGAATTACAAACATTTATCTAAATCCAAACTAGAGATTTTATTATGTAACTATTAAATGACATCACTTTTTTCTGATTTGATACTTAAATACCAGTTGAAATAGATAGTGCCTTGTTGGTCAACGTTATAATTGGTCAAAGCTTTTAAAATTTAAGGTTAAAATGACTAGTACATTTTTGGTGCATTTCTCATTAAAAATACAATTTAAAATTCTAATAGAATCTGCTATTTGTTCACTTTTAGTGAATCTATATTGATCCAGATTTATGTAATCAGTAGTTAATTTGCTTCAACTTTGGACCAAGTAAATTATAAGTGTCTTTTGATTTTATTCAAAGTACACAATTGGTTGATAGGATTCAACTCTCTGTTAGTTTTTGGTATCATAACTAACCACTTGATAACATGAATCAGAGATGTGATTATCCTGTAGTACTGAGTCAAACAAAAGAATGAAAATAGAGGGCAATTATTTTTGAAATATTTTGATAAACAGTTGCAGTAATATCGTTTTATTTTAATTACTTGTTATATTTCTTTGGAAGATAGTTGGTTGCAATATGTTCTTTGAGCTTCTTAGCTAGGAGTGACTGTAATTGAGTGTAGAAAATCATTTATTTTATTTAAATGTACATGCTCCAATGAATACAGTTAGCATAAAACTATACTTTATATATATATATATATATATATATTTATTTATTTTAACATTTCTCTCTTAATATGCTTTAACTGAATTATTTTAATCTGTGAAGCTTTCTTTTTTAATTTATTTGCTAATAAGTCATACGCCTTATTGCCATGCTAAAATTTCTGTTAAATACATATCTACTTGGAGGCAATTTTATTACATTCCAAGACATCTAATCCTCTTCTCTTCCCTTCTAATCCTCTTCTCTTTTGAATCATTTTTATTAATGTCTTTATAACCTATATTTCTATATTTTAACTCTACTCTCTTCTTTTAAAGAAATCAAAAAAGGACACACACACATACACAATTAACATCATTAAACTTTTAATTAACATTTAACAAAACACTAGTTTTTAATATTATCTGTGTATGTAAATGTAAGTGTTTGTATGTTTTAACAGAACAACTATATAAGTATTACTACTGTATAGAAGGCTATATATTTTCATAATGTAAAACCGATATTATGCCAATTGGTAGGAAGATTCCAGTGGTTGCACGGAAAAATAGGTATTATGTCCAGAACCTATTAAATACATGGGAATTATTATCCCCAGGAAAATATTAACTTTAATAGGTAAGAACATTTAAAAGTACATTATCCAGATGAAACATATTGAAGAGAACCATAAGAAATACCCCTGTTTATGCAGAATAATTAGTGTTGTGAAAATGAATCTTTTCCTTAAGATAGATACATATTTTTAACATAAGTAATGCTTATGTTGGCTCAACATAAATATTGTAGACAAATTGATACGCTAATGGTTAAATTCTCCTAGAAAGAAAAAAACATTTCAGCCTCTGAGGTCTTCCAGTAGCAGACCTCTCAGTGATTGTTTTGGTACAGCAGCATTAAATAAGAGATTTCTGGATTCCTAGATATCAGTTTCAGGCAATCTCAGAAAGTTTTAATTAACATAATGAGTTTTTAACATATAGTTGTTAGATGATAGGGTTCTTATAATCTAACTTGAATGTAATCTACATCGGCATAAACAAGGGTCCTTTCCTTCCCCACCTCATCCTAATTTAAATCCTATATCAGTCTAGCCCCGTGATGGCAAACCTATGGCATGCGTGCTGGAAATGCAGAGCCATCTCTCTGGCATGCTAGCCGTTGACCATTGCTGTTCTGGGTTCTGGTGTGCGCATGCGTGCCAGAAATTGGAAGACCAGGTAGCTGGCGTGTATGCGCAGGCCAGAAACCAGAAGCTCAGCTTCCTGGTGTGCGCGCCAGAGAACTGCTTTTCTTGTTTCTGGTGCTCACATGCACATGCTCCCATTTCAGCACTCAGTGCCAAAAAGGTTCCCCAACACTGGTCTAGCCACTCTATGAATCTTGTGAGGTGAGGTGTGGAAATTTATGCCTTTAAGTAAAATTACTTAGTTGCAAAAGATATTTCTGAGTTCTTCACTCAGAAAAGATTTAAAATCTGGAGATTAATTGTCATTTCAGGCGTAGACAGCTTAACATAAGTTAAACTTGCTTGCAAAATTAGGTTATAATGATTCGTAAGTAAAACTGGCTTAATAATGACAAGATGTTTACATTTTGAAAAAAATGTGCAGTTTGTTCCTAGGTTTTGATATACCCTTCAACAATGGTGGTTTCCTACTGGTGTTGCCATGGGTTCGCTGAGTGCGTGCACGTGTCCCTCCCCCTTTCTGCATGCGCACACACACTCCCCCTCTCTTCTGTGCATGCATGCGCTTACTGGTGTGAGCCTACTGCGTATGTGTGCGCTGATCAGCTGAGAGGACTCTTTGATCCTCTCAGCTGATCAGTGCAGTTTTTTTAGCCACCGATTCAGGCGAACGGCAGCTTTTTAGCTACCGATTTGGCCAAATCAGTAGCTATTTTTTTTGCTACCGGTTCGCTCGAACGGCAGCTTTTTTTTGCCACCGGTTCACCCGAACCGGTGCAAGGTGATAGAATACCACCTCTGCCCTTCAAAAGGAAGATTTTACTTGCCTATCTTGCCTATTGGTCATTAGTTTTGCTGGAGTGGAATACAGAAATGAAATGAAACGTCTGCAAGTAAACAAGCTCATAGAGCACCAAGGACTCCACAATATGGACATGGATTTATCTCATATTTGTATATAGTTTTATTGTGAAAAATTTTGTGTGTAAATTTTGGCTTGTATATTGTGTCAGTTGTCCATTAATCGTTTAATGTATGCTTTTTAGACTTACAGAATTTGAAGATACACCTGCAAGTCAGCTAACAATAGATGAGTTCATGACCATTGACCTGGAAGAGGAATGTGATCCTCCTTCATTTACAGCTGGTCAGCGAAAGATAAAGATTCAACAGGTGAATCTTTCAGTTGTTCATTTCCCTAATTCTTAATTCCTTTTGTAATAGGAATTATAAAGTTCTGCCATGCTGCCTTTGTAATTTTATCCTGCACTTCTTCACATTTGAAGCCCAAAGTGACCAAAAAAAAATCAAAAAAAAAATCCCACACATATAGTATAAGCATATGTAGCACCAGTAAACTATCCAATAATGTCTGCAGTTCCCTCACTAGGTCAGAATCTAATTCAATAAAAACATTATGAAAAACAAAAAGTATCAGAATCTGCTTAAATCCCACTTTCCCACTTAAGTTTGATCATTAAAAAAATATAATCTCTTCGTTAATTTTTTTCTTTTTGCTAAAATTTCTCTTAAAGCACTTGAGACTTTTGCAAAACAGCTGTTGGATCATTCTAGCAGCAATCAGAACTGGAAAGGAACGATTGAGTTGAAGTCTCTTTGAGCTCTGATTAGTAAACAATAGTACAAGAATTTCTTACATTCTTGCTTCAAATGTGAATACACACACACACACACACATACACAAAGCTGGGTGACCTTAGGCTAGTTACATTTTCTCAGTTTTAGCAAAGGAGACAGTGACACACCTCTTCTGAAAAATCTTGCCAAGAAAATTGCAAGGGTTTGTCCAAGTAATTTCTGAGAATCATCCACAGTTGAATGAAATTAAAAATCATTATATTTGAATTGGACAAAAGTGTTCACACTGTCACAATTTTTTACTGTGGATTTCCTGGAGTTTATTTGTGCTGCACAAATTCTAATCAATGCATACTTCACCTCATAGTGTAGGGGCAAATGTATTCTGACTTACAAGAGTTGGATTTTTTTTTAATGATATATGTAAGCTTGTTATATTGCATGTAGATTTCTTCTCTTATGTATGCCGCAGTCATTCTTCTACCCCAATTAGCAAAGGCCACAGCTGGAAAGGTATTTGCTTGATAATTAGTTCCAACTCCCCCTTGCTTCCAAGTTCTGCGTTCATTAAAATTCTGTGTTTTAACTGGTCCACTTTAAAATAAGCATTGCTATTAATTATGATTAAATTGCATTGGAGTCGTTCCAAAATGTTGCTTGCCAAGACATGCAGACTGTCACTGAGTCAGTTTTCTGAGATAGATATTTGTGAACAATTATTAATTTTGCATACAAATTATTACAGCTGTTAGAAAATAAATCTTGGGGCTGGATTGAATTTCCCTTTAGAATATTTTCTATAGAACTTTGGGTATAGATGTTCAAATTCTAGTCTTTATTTGTGATATATAGAAAGTTTTTAAAAAATCTCTGTCAGCCCTTAGCTGAACTGTAGCTTGTTGAACTTTGTTGAATACACTTTGACACGGAATAATGCCATCATAGAGAACTGGAGTTCATTCAAAAGGATTTTGCAAATTGAGCAAAAAAGGAGTAAAAAATGTATTTACCATAAGGTAATTGCCACATCTGTAAAGCATTTTCTGATGAAAATATGTAGCAAGTGAAGATGAATGGCAAACTCTTCTCAACTGTAGTCTTGCTCCTGGAAAGTATACTTGCCTGGCAATTAAACTTAAAGGGGAAAATAATTGCCAACAATGTACTTTCAAGGCTCCAGGGAATAGATTTGGAGCTGAGGAAAATATTCAAAAGGCTGAAGCCCAGCAACATCAGTAGATAATGATACCTCCTAATATACTTAGGACAAAAATTTCTAACATCTTTTTTCTCTTTTCCCTGTTCAGCTTGAGAAGGAATTGTCAAAAAAGCTTGAAGAATTAGAAGGTAGAGTATACATTCTATTGTTTTAGAAGAAATCTATTGCAATATATTATAAACTCTTAGCCCAATATCAGATCTCACTTTAATAACGGTGAATCAACATGTTTAATGTTAATTGTCAGAAAATCTGAGTACCGTTGTCATCTATTATGGTGTTAGTTTATCTAGAAGATTGTTCATTCCAACTAATTATCTAGTTAATGTCATGTATTTGCCTCACTGGAGAGCCCTTTCTTTGGCCAGATTAACTGTTCTGCCATCCATGTTAATAGAAGGCAGAGCTAATAACATCTCAGTGCAAGAACATTTATACCTTTGCTTGGTAGGGGAAATTGAGACAATTACACATGTGCTGCTCATTCCATATGGCCTGGTACACAGACTTAATAATACATATCCTGGTAGGTGTTGCTTAGAAGGATTCTTAAAGGCTTTCTATAGATTTTAGATTTTTAAATAAGCAGTCATAAGAAAGACAGACATGCTTTTTAAATAGGCTAAAGAAATAGGCTAAATCTACATTGATTTAATTGTTAGAGAGTTTCATTTTTCCGTTCTTTCCCTTTTTATTGTCCTGACAGATGGTCTTTGACTATAACTAAAGTTTATTTTCTTTCCCTTCATTTCAGTTATGTTCAATTTTCTTTGCCCACTAGTGATTTTTCTGTTTCTGGCAGGTGAAATAACAAGCTATCAAGATGAAATAGAGAATGAATTAGAAAATAGCCGGCCCAAAGCAAAAGGAGTTTATGCAAATTATAGCAAGGACGGTAAGTTGATCTGAAATCCATTAATCAGGAATATGCTTAAATAGGAAAATGATTGTATGGCAGTTTGGTAATAGAGGCATACATTCCTCAAGATTGATTTAAAATAAGGCAAGAGTGGGATAATGTAAAAAAAAAGGAATCCAGAGGTGGGCTGCACATACTGTAACAACCGGCCACTGAAAATGCGAGCACAAGCGCGCACACCCCTGCCCCCTTGTTTTTGTGCGTGGCTGCAAAACCAAGGGGATTTTCTGAGCGCGACACTTACGGTGAGCAGAGCAGGTGAGGCACAGAAGGCAGCTGGGCTGCATGGGCGGGGCGAACGAGCCAGATATATGGAACAGGATAGCACCGATGTGGGTGAGTGGGCCCAGCCAGTGGTCGTAACTATGAACTGATAGCAGCTCACCACTGGATGAATCCTTTAATATAGCCACCTGGCAACCTAGAATCTCAAGCTTTATTGGACTAAAATTTTCATCATTGCCAGCTACTGGAGAGGTGAGTTGGTGGAATGTTATTTAATGGGAAAGGGAGACTGAATGTGATCTGTGCTAGTACTGGCTACCTGGCCTGAGAATGCTGATTTCCTTCCCAAGTATCTTGAAAATGGAATTCCAACAGCTGCTAGAGGAAGGGACAGGGAAGGCGTGTGAGTTGGTGAGGGCAGGGTACTGCAACTATGCAGCTATGGAGTTATGCAAGTATGATATATAAATAGCTTCATTTTTGTCCTGAGCCTTTTGGCAGACTCTCAGCTTTGCAAATTAACAAATACTTTAAAAAAAATGTGATTGTGGCAATACAATGTTTGATTTCACAATGTAAAAATAAATAAAATAAGTGAACAAAAATCAAACACCAAGATTTTTATTTTTCTATAGTTCAACTGGTCAGATTATGGTATTATTCAAGAGACTTCTGGGTGAAAATATTTTGGATCAAGAGATTATTATTTTCCCAACACAAAAAGTGAATTTTGGAAAGCTGAAAATGGTGGAAGCATGTAGTGAGTTTTAAATGGCTGAATGCCAAGCCCTTGAGCAGCTACTTGGGGAAATCACTTGAGCTATACTATGCAAACAATTTTATATGAAATTATAACATTTAAGAGAACAGTGCATAATTTTATTTAGTATTACAAAAGTACTTCAATGTAAAAGAACATTGGGGAAAACTATCTGTGTATTATTTTATTGTAGGAGGTCCTTGACTTAAAACCATTTGTTCAGTGACTGGTTGAAATTACGGCAGTGCTGAATGAAAGAAACTTATCCTTTTCTCAACGTTACAGCTGTTGCAGTGCTCCTGCAGTCATTTGATTAAAATGTGGGCACTTGGTAGTTTTGCCTGCATTTATGATTGCAGGAACACTTCAACTCCTTCCCCCCATCGATCTCCTCCGCCATCTATGTTGGCTGGTTCCCTACACTCTGCATCACCTTTGGCCCTTTGCTGTCTCCTCATGCCCAGCCTGGCCCTTTGCATGAGGCTTTCTACCTCATTGTGCATGGCAGTTTCCTCATGAGTCCTGTGGAAGATGACCTCATATAGTCAGCATGGGCACACCTTATCAGCAGCCAGAACAAGAAGACAGGTGGGGAGGGAAAGCGCAGGGATGCAGGTGTCTCAGAGTTCAGGGTGAGAGCAACTGGGACTAGGATAGGGCTGGGGTGGCTGTGGCTTTGTGCCATGCTCCTGGGATCGCTGAGGCTTCCTGGGGTGGCTGCAACCTCATACCATGTTATGCAGCTGGGGTGGCTAGGTTTGCTTGCCATCCTGCAAGGCAGGGTGCAGGACAGAGGAAAGGGTAGAGGTAGAGTGGGAATAGGCAGTTGGGAAGAGTTGAAAGGAAGGAAGGAAGGAAGGAAGGAAGGAAGGAAAGGCAATAGCAAACCACTTGATAATGAACTGAACAGAAGCCATGATAATTGGTCTTTCCCACAATGGTGAAACAGATTTATATATCGATTTAAATTATATTGTCTCTAACTCTGCCTCTATGCACATATTTATGCAAATGAACATGGCAATGTTCCTTCATGCAAATGAACACTGTTTTTGCCATCGTTGGGAGGGGGGAGGTTTAAGAAGTTTCAGTTTTATTTAAACATCTTGTGCCTCCTGCTAAGTTAATCCCTAATTGTCAACATCCATTTTATTTACTTACCAAACTTATGCAAAGCAGAGAGAGGATAAATCAAAGAAATGTTTGGGAAGAAACATCCCAGAATGTTGTTCCTCATAATCTCTCTGAGTCTTTGGTTTTATGTGATGGGATGCTCCCGATTTCAGCTCTTCAAGGTAGTCCAGACAGAAACCAAAACCATGAGTCCTAATATTACTTTTATTGTAACATTATCACAACAGACCCTTGCAAGTCTGAAAGCATTTCCACTCTCCCCTACTTTTACTTTCCATAGACTTGGGGAGAGTCCCTTCTAAAGTGCTTTCTTTACTCTCATTGCTCCTTTGAATTCAGATTCCTATTATCTTTGTGGTAGTTCTTCCTCCTGTCCCCCAAAGTTATTCTCACACCCCATTATACCTACAGAACAGTAGTGGGATTCAAAAATTTTTACTACCAGTTCTGTGGGCGTGGCTTCATGGGTGTGGCTTTGGGGGAGTGGCAGGGGAAGGATACTGCAAAATCCCCATTCCCTCCCCACCCCACTAACCTGCTTTCCAGCTCCGTTCTGCTGTGCAGGGCAACAAAAGAAGACCCAGCCAATCAGCTGGGACTCAGGAGGCATAGACTAGATGGGGACAGGATCAGTCAGAGGTGGATTTGCTGTTTCTCCAAACTATTCAAAATTTCCACAACTGGTTCTCCAGAACTGGTCAGAACCTGCTGAATACCACCTCTGAACCAGATAATGCAATTTACACCTTCCATCCATCCAATCCTTTTTAAAAGGATTTAATAATCTATAGTATTATTTATGTCTACAAAATTCAAAATGTATTTTGTATGAAAACAGTTTTTTAAAGCTAGCTTTAGATATTTCTGTAAAATTTAATCCTTAAACCAGAATTCATCTACCAGTAGTTCTTTCAGCATAAATACAATTCTTCGTGGTTTTTAACGTTCCAGGCATTAGGTCAGGAATTGCTTTGTTTGAAATTGTCTGCCTAGAGTTTGTTTTCACCAAAGACAAGCTATCAAGCTAAACTGAGAATCTATATCAATTCAGAAAGAAAAATATTCCATCTGATGTTTGATTGGGACTCCTTAGACACACATCAAAATATGGATGGAATCTGGATAAAAGCTAAAGTTGATTATTCATTTTTAGCATATGATCAAAATAAAAATAATATACTATACTTATTCTCTAAGCATGATAGACCTTAATATTGGTATGATATTGATATCCCTGTATGATAAGACAGGGATCCCCAACCCCTAGGCCATGACCCACTACTGGGTCATGGCCTGTTTAAAGCTGGGCCGTGGGAGAAATGGGCAAGCACATTAGAGGTGGTATTCTACCGGTTTGCACCGGTTCGGGCAAACCGGTGGCAAAAAAGCTGCCGTTCGGGTGAACTGGCAGCAAAAAAATGGCTACTGGTTTGGCCAAAACGGTAGCTAAAAAAACTGCACCAATCAGCTGAGAGGATCAAAGAGTCCTCTCAGCTGATCAGCATGAGCATGCACAGTAGGTACTTGTTGGTAGGTGCACACATGCGTGGAAGGGGGAACGCGAGCACGTGGTCACATGGAAGGGGGCCATTCAGCAAACTGGTGACAACACTGGTAGGATCCCACCACTGAAACACATGCATGATATGGAGCTGTGTGCATGCCTATATGCCTTCCACTCACATGGCCGTACCCCACACTGGCCAGGCCACCAAGCTGGAAAGATTGGGGACCCCTGCCTGAAGAATATAACAAACCGGCCCCATAGACAGAAATCAGCTTTTGTTTCCTAAAAAAAATGTTACCCATTTCCTACAGAAGCAGAACTTTTGAAAGTCAGATCCCATCAAGAATCAACACAAATTTTCTGATTTAATGGCTAGGTCCATAACATGGAGCAGCATCCTTTCTTGTCTGGAGAAACAAGAGTCTTCCTCAAGATGTTTGCTTCCCTTCATCTCCCTATGCATCTTTGCTTAAGCAAGACAACTCAACAAAGAACAAGGATGGCATTCTACAAATATCTATGGTATGACCATAAGTGGGAAGAGAAATGTAATAGGAAGAATGAGAAGAAGAATAGTAATACAGCCTTAGTAAATAATTTTATAGTGTTGTGGGAATTAATTGTTTAGCAGAGTGATGGCATTCAGGGAAAAGCTGTCCTTGTGTCTAGTTGTTCTGGTGCGCATCGTTTTGAGGGTAGAAGTTGAAACAATTTATGATCAGGATGTGAGGGGTCTGTAGATATTTTCACAGCCCTCTTTTTGACTCGTGCAGTATATAGGAAGGCAGGTTGGTAGCAATTGTTTTTTCTGCAGTTCTTATTATTAATTATTTCTTTAGAATTTATTTTTATGAAGCTTGCTCCCAATCTGTGCCAACCAGCAGAGAGTTTGAGAAAGAATTTCCACATTTTCAACAAACCTTCCCACTGGCTGACACATTGGGTGATTCCTTTCACAGGTTAAAACTTTTGGCCAAAGGACTTCTGTTCAACCAAAACTGCATCAGGAAACCCACCAAATTCACAGGGTGCAAACCCCTGTGTTGTCTCCCTTTTCCTTTCACTCTTGTACAGTCCCTGCCTGCTGAACTGGAAGACTTTCCTTAACTTTTGAGTTCTATTTTCACTTTAAATCCCAGATTAGTTTTTATCTCCAGTGGTTTCCTGGTCGCTGTCTTTCTTTTTCATTGCTTTCACACCGATATACTTAATGCCCCTACACCACTGTATCACTGCCATGGCAAACCATGGTCAAGTGATCGTCATTTTCACTGCTTCCTGCCAGCATCCTAATCAGGAAAGTGAAGAGGAAAGCCTGCAGAAAGTTGGAAGTTACTTCTGTTCCCATTGCTTTTTTGCCTGCCCATAAAATAAGGAAAGATTTAGATAAAAAAAAAACATTTGAAATGATGATCTAATGGACCATGGGTTATCCAGTAGAACTTAAAACTAACAAGGCTAACTAGTTGGGCTTAGCCAGAATAAGAAACCAACAATGTTCATGATTACGTGAGAAGTTAAGCAGGCATTAGATTGGATCTTTGTAAATAAACAGGAGGCTGTTGATGATGGCATTACAAGGACTTCATGAAGTCAAATATTACTTCACCTTCAATTTTGCTGTTATTTCCAGCTACGTTCAACACAAAGAAGTTGTCCAGGGCTCCTAAAATATTTCTTATCCTAAATTAGTTAGGACAGAACAAAGACGAAGTCTCAAGCAGGCTGAGAAAATGCAGACTTTTACTACAGAAAAAAGGAACTATAGAACTTAATTCTAGCTGTAGAGGGTGATTAAAAGAAAACCGAAGGTCATACTTTGGTCACATTAATTGCTTTCCAAGCAACTGGAAAACCTCACTTTGAAAAATATTTTATTATTATTATTACCTACAAAAATTAACCCTGCACAGCAGTGTATTATTCAGTTATTTTTAAAAGAACAGTTACAAACGATGGGATATCTGATTTTATTTTGCATATCTCAATTGAATGAATGTACTGTTTGGTAATGTGGAATTAGGAATATGATGCACATACTTATTAAAGTTATTCCCCAGTAGGCTGAATATTAAGATGGGACAGAGCCTTTTAAACAGACAACTCTAATGATTTCTGCAGTTTGCTGCTGGTAAAAAAATAGAAAAGTGTCTGATTTGAATCTTCCTTACAAACTCCTATCAATAAATGAGATACAATGTAGATCCAAAACTCATGGGTGAATTATATTTTTACCATTGCATTTTGCCTTCAGGCATAAAAAATCCAGAGGGCTGGGAGTGTTGCTTTATGACAGAGAATTCAACCAAGAAACCACTGAAAAGCTTTTAACAAAAAATAATTTGTTTGCAATGGATGGATGGATGGATGGATGGATGGATGGATGGATGGATGGATGATAGACTGAGAGAATTCAAGGTTCAGCGTATGGTCATTTATTCACACATTCATAGCCCTAGAAACTTCTTAGGGACTTTTTTTGTTGAAAATGGAAAGAAACAAACTGGTGATTAATGGATTTGCTGACAGAAAAGGGTTCAGTATTTGAAAAAGAGAATTAAGATACAATTTTAATAAAGGAAGGATTAGGATAAAATTGTAAATGCTGTATGTAAGATTAGAAATAGTTTATTTATACATTTTTCTTTTTTATTTGTATCTTTTTCTATAGGTTTTTATTCTTTTTCCTTACCTCACATTTTATTTCTTTACTCTTACACTGTGTTATTTCATTGTACTTCTGAGAATGTTTTTCAATCAAAATTAAATATATACTGTATTAAAAAAGGACTATACATAATCCTCATGTTACAGTGGCAATTTGGATTGGAATTTCCATTAATAAGTGACATGGTCATAAATGATATGGTGGCACAGAGATTAGAATGCAATATTTCAGGCAAACTCTGCTCCCAGCCAAGAGTTCAATCCTGACTGGCTCAAGGTTGACTCAGCCTTCCCTTCTTCTGAGGTTGCTAAAATGAGGACCCAGATTGTTGAGGGCAATTAGCAAATAATGGTTCGACATTGTGAACTGCCTAGAGCAGGGATATCAAACTTACAGACCATGGACTAGATGCATCATGTGCTGGCCTAGCCCCTATCCGGTTTAGCAAAGGAGAGGAGAGTCCTGATACATCACATGATGCTGCTGTGACAACACAAATTTGACACACCTGGCCTAGAAAGTGCTGTAAAGTGCTGTGGGGCAGCATATAAGCCTAAAATGCTATGGCTATAAAGCACAACATCATATGACTGGATTACTTAGTGACAGTAATTCCAGCAGTCCTGGTTGCCATCATTAAGCAAGGTCATTTATTCACACACTCATACTCACACTGGAAAATAGCCACATTGAAATTGCTTTCAACCAAATACTGAGCCCAAACAGTTCTTTAGAGTACATGGAGACCCATTGAATTTAAGATAATAGCAAAACTTTACTGGTTGGTTACAATATACATATATTTGCTCTTTCACACGTACACACACACACTCATTCACACTTATCCACATTTTCAATTAGGTTGACTGGCACTTGCCAGAGGGATGGAAACCACCAATCTGGGTCAAAACGCAACTTAAAGAGTGGGTGAGTTTCAGGAAGCTTTTATTATTATTATTATTATTATTATTATTATTATTTATTACACTTCTATACCGCCCTTCTCCCGATAGGACTCAGGGC
>JAOYMU010000001.1:134951495-134963122 GCA_025802295.1 Psammodynastes pulverulentus | reverse complement strand
CTTCTGTCTGACTGCCTCTTGGTGACTCTCTTCCCAGGTGTTGTTCTTTGTATAAACCCAGCTGCATTTTGGCACATTCCACCTGGTTTTTATTGGGGATTTTGCACAGGATAGTTAACGGCTTGGATCTTTGGAATGAAATGATTTAGAACTGTTTCATAAATGAGTAATGTGTGAAACGAGGTTATAAGGACCTTTCTGGCTGTCTGAATGGAGCCTTGTCATGTATCAGTTACTCTTCATCAGTTTTTCCTCTTGTTCCTTCCTCCCTGCCCTGCCTATGACCCAGACTGCTTAGTACTTATCTCCCTCTGTCTCCATGGCTTAATGGGAGATAAGAGGAATGAAAGAGCAAGGGAGAAAATGCAGGCACTGTTAATTACTGGGATGACGTGGCACAGAATTACAACTAGCCCAGCCTTTGGGCAAAAGAACAGCAAAGAGATGAGTGGAGAAACTATCAATTTTGCCTACAGGGACACACAGTTTCTTCAGAAAATGACACAGACATGTGGAATAAAAGAACTGATGCAGACAAGAGAGCTCAAGGATGTGGCCAGAATCACCAGGGAAAAGTGGGGTCTTACAGCAAGCTGGCATGGACACTCTTACTAGATACAACGGCACTGCCTCGTGTCCTTCCTGAATCATATGGCAATTTGAGAAACTGTAAAGTGGCAGTGTGGTGGATTTGATAGGGTTGGCTTCAGTTTCACAGGAAGGATGAGTGGTGATGGGGTTGCCTATTTCCAACTGAATGTCCTGGTGCCATTATAGGGGAAAGTCTTCCAAATCTGTTGGCATGGGGATGCTGGCTGGGGAATTCTGGGAGTTGAAGTCCAGATATTTTAAAGTTGCAAAGTTTGAAAAATATTGCCCTAGGGTAGTCCTTAAATGGCATTGCTTTGGAGGCATCTCCAATTTGGCGTCTTCAAGATTGGAAGTTTGTTTCCAAATTGCTTTCAATTGCTTGCAGCCAGGTACCTAAAGAAGTTGGAAGTTGTAGGGCAAAACAACGGGAAAGAGTTGCTTTGGGATGCAAGAAGTTGCCTTTTGAATTCTTAATAAGGCCACAAATAGTTGTGCAAAATTAAGATGCTGTCTCTCTACCCAGCCACTTTTGCCAAGAGGCTTCCTATTGAGAATAGCAAAAGAAATCCATCCAGTAGCCAGCTTAACATAGCCCCTAAGAAAGGATGACTTAATGCTGTTCTTTCCGTGCTTAGAGAAGATGATTTGGCTCAATATTTATGGCAGCAGAGATTTATTTGGAATGAGGTTCCTATCACATAAGTTTCTAAGTAGACACAGAAGGTTTCCAAGTAGACCTTTGTGATCTGCATGGACACTCTCATGAGTAAGGTTGCTGTGGGTGGGATTTGGATGTATACCTCTCTCTGAATTACTAATATGGAAGATGTATGAGAAGTGCCATTATACAGCTGCAGGCTCAGGATGGGAATCCTTCCAGAATTTAGTTCTGCAAACATCTCAGGAAATCAATGAAAAGTCTTGGGGAAAGCAGTCTAAAAAGCGGCTCTATATCAAGATATCATCTACTCTGGGATATATAATTTCTTTGAACTGTGGGTTATACTTGGCCACTGAAAAGTGGGCCAGGGTTGCAGTCCAACTTGTGAACAGGATGAAGAAATTGGTAGGATGAGGACAAAAGTTATATTTCAGTTAATTTAAACTTGAGTTTGAATTTAATTTATTGATTTAATATAACTACTCAAGCTTGTAATAACTGTAAGAACTCTCCTCTTACACTGGGTGGCAAGTTTTAGAGAAGCTCTGGGACTTGTGCATGCTTTTTTGGGCCCATGGAGGCTCAGATTGTGCACCCATGGACTACACAACCCAACAGCAGCTTTCCAGGATTTCAAATAGAGGTTCCTCCCAGCCCTATCTAGAAAGTCCCAGTGACTCAACCTGGGGTTGTTTCTTCATGAAATATAGCCTCAGTTATTATTGAGACATGCTCGAGTGGCATTCTGCTTAAATTAACCCTTTGCTGAAGCCTAGAATCACCCTTCTGTTCTTGGCACAAGCGAAGCGGTGTCTTGTTTCTTCTGCTTAGTCTCAGTATTTATCAGGGCAGGGAAGACAAAAACAAGCTGCTGCTTGGCTTGTTGTTTCAACCTGCAATTCAGTGTGCCGTGCAAGGAAAGGACAGATAGAGTGTCAACAAGTATTAGCAGAACCTGAGATTCTAGCCAGAGGGACATGAATGTTTGGACCCAGGTGTTTGTGTCAACATGGCAATCCATCAAAATCCTCAGACTGAAGTTTGGTAGAGATGAAAAGTGCATCAGGCAATGAGAATAAGGAATATGATGCACTGAATTTGAAAGGATGGCAAAGCTGAGACCTGGCAAACTGAGATGTATGCTCTTATTCTCCAAAAGCAGCTGACATTTCAGATATAATTTTTCAAATAGTATATGTGCACACAGGGAAAAAAAATCAAATGGCAAATAAATTGATATATATCAGCATCTCATGCCTGAGGATGACATGTTATGTAGCTATGTTGTTCTGGAAAAAAAAGCAGTGGCAAACTGCTTACTAAGAAAACTGCAAGGATACATAGATGTCTGCATGCGCCTCCTGCTCTTATCAAACTGTGCCCGCCAGGACCTGTCCATCCATGTATCTACATGGGAGTCAAGAGGGTCAGTCTGAGAAAAGCTGCATCCTGCTACTGTGCTGCAAGCCCCACCCCTTTTAGACTTGCGTGATAACAGACATAAAAAAAGGGGTTTGGGTTGGGTGGTATAATATGACTTCTCTTAGACCAGGGGTGTCAAATTCAAAGCCTGTGAGCCAGGTGCTTATATCTAGCCTGCGGGACCACTGGGGAAACAGCAAAGGACCAGCCTGCATGCAGCTCTATTTTCACTGGCAGAAATTGCTGGAAGATGTCGTGGTTGAAAACAGACATTGAGATGGCCATGCCTCCCTGGGCACACCTCCTGGTCATGCCTCCTGCCCTCCTAAGATCAAACACAGCCCTGATGTGGCCCTCAATGAATTGAGTTTGACACCCCTGTCTGAGACTGATCTCTTTGATTAGATTAGAAAATTCAACTTGATTAGAAAGAAACATTTTTAATATATCAACTCTGTTCCCATTTGAGGGGGTCTGAAACTATTTCCTAAAATTCTACGGTTATAAAAAATACTAACTTTGAAAATCTCTTATTTATTGCTCTTTGGCTCCCTGGTTACAGATGCTGTGTCATTACTATTTTTAAAGCCCAATTGCTAGCCTTTCATCTATTTTTTGGATTATTCATGTAGGTGATTTATCCAATGAATCATCCTCATTGAATGAGAAGTCAGTAAATTGTGCCTCTGTGTCAATGTTATGGGGAGCAATGCAGGCACAATTTATAAGGGAATTCAAATTGCCTTCTTACTCATCTAGAAAGTGCAAAGCAAGACCTTCACTTTCAGTCATCTTAAGATCATCCAGACGGTACTTGATCACCAGATATTCACTTTGCTCCCAAAAGACATTCCATTATGATTTCTGTCTGGTTTGTGATGTCTTATTCATTTGTGGTAGATCACTATTGTATTTGGATCCAAGACTTTTTCATGGGCCCAGTCAATGGACTGGCCCTTCTTAGAATAGGCAGCTGTATTACATTACTAGCTTTCCATTCTACAGTCTTATCAGATTTGCTTCCTAATCATAACTACATGTTACATAGCTTTTGCAGACCCATGTTTCTTAGGAATGCCTATTTTTTTTTCTTGTAACGTATGAGTTTTACATGTTTTACAGATGCATTCCTCTGCTGTTGTGGCAAAAAATCAATAGGGATTTAATGAACTACATTGTCCTCACATATTGGCCTCAGGAGCTGAGGTTTTCTCTGTGTCTCCATTTCATCCAGTGGCGTTACTACCTTCAGGTAATAATGGAATGTGGGGAATGAACTTGGAGAAAGGGGGAAAGAGATGTCATCTCTAGGAGACAATCAGAGAAGAGAGAAAGGAGTCCCCAGAGGCTTAGCAGTCAGAGAAAGAAACTGAGAAAGGAACTGCCCTAATGGATCAAGCAGTTAAAAGTGGCAGTGGGAAGTTTGTACTTTCAGATTTTCAAGATTCTCTTAATGTAGCTTTACCATAAAATAGTTTTAACTCATCTAGTCATGTTTCCTGTCTGGTTTACTGGGGAGGGCAGATATCAATCTTGGAAATCCAAAAGTACAAAACCTCCCACCTCTAACTGAGTCACTGGGGGGTTGCTGCCTCTCTTGTCTGATTGTTTCCTAGGCAGCATCCCTTCCCCTCTTTCCCTCAGGCCATTCCCACATTCCATTACACGTTCTATCTCTTCTCCATCCACCAGAGATAAGTCTTTCATCCAGGCCTCGGTTTCCTCTGTTTTATAGGTTGGATGATTTGATTCCCTGGTGTCTCTAGGATGAAGAAGAGTGCTAGTGATAAGCTTCTTGGAAGCCTTCCACAAGGGCTTCTTATATAGCTAAATGAAATCCTTTTCAGGGTATCACAAGGAAACAGCAGTTTAATCTCCTGCTATATCAGGTTCATCATGTTCTGGCCTTTCTTTCACATTTGAAACAGCAATAATCTCCTTTTTCCCCTCTTGTTGGTAGGTATTTCTCTCTTTTCTAACCTGCTAATGAAATGTTGCAGGAAAGGCCTAGCACATCTCAGTACTCTGGCATCCCTGCAATTTCCAGTCATTTCATCACCAATTAAACCCTGAAGTTACAGCCTGCAAGGATGTGAGAAACAGGAATTTCACAGGACTTAACAGCTAGTGTGGTCAAATGGTTGTGTTTGAGCTGATAAGTTATACCCCCAAATTCAGTCATATTCTGTCTCAGAATGGCATGTTCCATTGCAACTCCATTTTTCCTATCATTTCTTTTAAAGGAGGAAAGAAACGAAAAATGGTGGCAAGATCAAGAAATTAAATTATATGAACATTTCACAAATGATAAATAAATCTGATGTCCAAATGAGGATTCTTAAAACACAAATTGCTGATTTGTATGCAGACTTTCTTTATATTCTGACTTAATAAGACAGGACCTCTCATGGATTGGTAACTAGCTACAAAAGAGAGTAAGAATCAGTGGACGGTTTTTGAACTGAAGAATTTTCAAAGGAGGATCTCCCAGGAAGTCCTCTTGCAACCAGTGCTAGATAAATGAGGTAGAGCAGTGTTTCTCACTATTGACGGTGTTAATTTGTGCGGATCTTAATGTCAACAAGATTGATAAACATTGAACTAGAGTGTCTGAACAATGAGATGGTCAAGTTTGTTAAAATTACTAAATTACTGCAGTAAAATAAAAATAAAATGCAAATAATTTTCCAAAGTGGATACATTGGCTTCAAAATGAGAAAGATAGTTCAGTGTAAAATGATGCAATTTGGCATGCATGCATGCACCTTCCCCCCTTTCCACATATCAAATGTCACTGATAATAATAAGAGTTGAAAATGACAGGAAATGGGATCTCAAAGCCATAATGGAAAACTAAGGAAAAAATAATATCTCGGTGCAGTTGCTGTGTGTCTGCATGTTTTTTAAAGCAGATATCATGTTTGGAATACTCAGCAAGGGAACTGAAGCTACAACTGCCAGTATAGCTTTACAGTGTTGTAAATGCTATGTACAGTCTTTCTTATCATTGTGTAGCGTTGAAAAAGGAGCAAAGGAAAAACAAAAGAGATATCCAATCTAATTAGGGACTATAGCAGCTTTTCCTGAGGAAAGAGTATTGTAGCTAGAGATTTATTAGCATAGAAACAAATTGGGCACAGGAAATCACGATCAAAATATATAAAAAACATGTTGGTATGAGGAAAAAAAATATAGTTTTTCTCTTTTTCTTACATAGGAACAACTTGAGTTCATTCATGGAACTGGAATGTGTTTATTTACATAATTCATAATTATGGAATACTCTGTCCTCAGGTTTGACAATGAGAAAAATGGATTGTTATGAGCAGGAACTAAACAAATTAATAAAGGATCAGGTTATTAATGAACATTAATTTTGACAGCAATTTACTATCTTCTGAATCCCAGGCAATATTGTCTTAAATGCCAAATATGGAGAAGCTCTCCTATCTATACCAGTGGGTTTTCCAAACGTGTCTGGCTGGTCAGAAAAGACTGCAATAGTTGAGCTTGGTTTAGTCCAGGAAGGCTCTTCTGCTGTTTTGGGTGATGGGAAGGAGAAATGTGTATATATATTGTTTGATCCTAAGTTTGTATGTTGGTGGTTATGAGTGGATTTTGGATTTTTAAAAGGCACCAAGTCTCCTGGTGAGGAAATAAGACATGTGTATGAGGAAGTTAGGTTCACATCCCAACTCGGATTCTATCTGTGCTGATCTATATTTAGCTTCAGAGTTTGGGTTAACGATTCTTCTCAGTCAAGTATTCTTTAAGTAGTAAAGTCAAAACTGACTTTGTGCAAAGGGCTCAGATGTCCCGTGTGCAATGGATTCATTAACAGCAGGCACTGCCTTTAACATTCAGCCCATTCCCAGACACTCCTCTTCATCTCTTCCTTTATACCAGATGAAATCCTGCTGAAGAGGTTTCTTTTTTTGGGAGACCGGCCAAGGAAGTGTAAATAGCCCAATGTTATATTACCGAAAATGCTCTGATTCAGAAATCAGTCATCAAGGTTTAGCAAAGGAAAACTATCCTCTTGTAGCTGTATTTCCTTTCATCTGTCTGTAAGATGGCAAGAAGAATGCCATAAATTCCCTAGGTTCAGTGGCAACACATCGTATTAATGACGTGGATTGTTATTTGATGCAGCAGTAGCTCCAACAGCCCGGTGTCTGTGGAATCCAGCACCTTGGACATTTTTAGCTAAAAAGATGCAGCATGAAGACCAAAGTCCACATTTTTTCTCTTCTCTCTGGTCACGTATAAAGAAATTTATGTGTGCTGAAATTCCAGAAAGAATGTGATCTCTTTCAGCTTTAGGACTAATGGATAGTCAACACCAGCTTCATGGAATACAGTGTGGAGCTGTAGGACTTTAGATTTCGTTAATCCCTGACTCCTCTTGCCAGATGACCTATATTCCTTCTTTTGTTTCTTTCTGTCAGTGAGCTAACAATCGAATTTGGAGGCACTTTTCAGGGGGCACAAGGTTTCCAATGTTAGCAAAGTATTCTCTCTCTGCTCTTGGAGGAAAGGAGAAGAGCTTTACAGCTCTTCTGGGAACACCTTCCCATGCAATATAAAGCTAACCTTTTTTTAAATGAAATTTTCATTGCTTTTTTCTTTTAAACATGTTCAAACATAATATACATAACCATGTTCCTGTACATGTCATAATATCATAACATTCCACTTTTAATATCGATTAAATATTGAGTTTCTATACTTTCTATACATTCTACTTTCTGTCTTTATTATACATCATGTCACCTTTAACTTTCCTTTTCGTTGTATACTTTCCTTCTCCTTCTTTCTAGCCTCTAACCAATTATACCACTTTTCCCATATTGTATGAAATTCTGGGGTTTTTTTTCCCCATTTATATCCATTGTCAATATAAAATTATCCTATGTATCATCTTTGTCGCTACCTGATAAACAGCCAGAAATAATATCGGATTCATATTATTAATTTCCGGAAAACCTCTCTTTGTAAATTTATTTTTAATGAAACAGCAAAGTATGTTTGTTTTCAGTTTCAGTTCTCAAATTTAGGAGAGAATATTTAATTATGACATTTCTTCACCATTGTTGGTTTACCAAGGGAGCATTAAAAAGTCTGACCTTTTTGTTCCCACCTTGGGATAATCACAACAGATTTGAGATGTCATTGTCACTGGATCTGAAAAAAGTGCAATGGAATCCAAGAGAGACTAATTAAATTATTGCCAGATTGTTACAGTCTTGTTTTCTTCAGTGTTTCAGGAGGATGCAATGGCCAGGGGAGTAAATGGGGGTAGGAAGAAGGGCACTTACTGAATTTAAAGAATTCTAAAAAAACCAATCTGGTTTATTGTAAAATATACAGACTAAGGCATGATTTGCAAGATTAACATCCCAGTTTGCAGAATTGTTGATATTTGATGCCTCATAAAATATAGAAATAAGAAATAAAAACCAACTGCCTGAGGTCCACCTTTAATCAGTCTTTTCTTGGTCTTTTTTGTTTGCTTTTAGTTTTAGGCTGTGAAGTGGGAAACGAGGTATATATCCATTGTTTAATTTCAAGATGTAATAATCCAATCATACTCTTTGTGGATAGCTTTCTTGTTTTCTTTTTTTGCTGTTGTTGTAAAAATCCTTCTCTTTCATCCTGGATGTCTGAGTTGACACAACATGCTATGTGCTTTCCTCACATATCAGACTGAACAGTTAAATCATAATATGCTTAATTTGCTAGATGCTGAATTTCAACCTTAATTAAGGCCAGTCTAGTGCAGGGGTTTCCAACCTTAGCAACTTGAAGACTTGTGGACTTCAACTCCCAGAATTCCTCAGCCAGCAATGCTGGCTGGTGCCCTCTCTGCAGATTCCATGCTTGTGAAGATGAAGCATAGGACACATAAATGGCCTCTAGACATGGAATTGGAAGCCCTTATTTTGGAGTTGCTTTTGGAACAAAATCAAACATATTAAATCCCAAACACCCTAACAAGGGAAGTCAATGTGATGAGGAAAAGACATCTTCCTGTTGATGCTAGGTGGCAGAAAGGCTCTATTGGCACTATTAGATTTTTACTTTCCAACAACTAGGAAATATAAAGTAGGAGCAACAGCATCGTTGTTTTTAGATGTGGTTTTGGCTGGTCCTACAGAAGGATGCTATCAGAGAAATGTAGAATTTTTAGCATTATTTCTGCATTATCAGGAAGAAAAGCGTCTCCCTACCTAATAATTCAATGATACAAATAACTGATGGCACAGGACAACATCTTAATCTGAATTTCCCCAGTTTGATAGTGATCTTTCCTACAGTCAATTGTGACTGGTTTCTGAACATCTGTCTAACTATGTACATGATGAATCTTCTGCCATGTCCTGAAATGAAAGGCCTTTGTATTACAAGACACAGAACTCTTTAGGAACCCATTTAAAACCATAGCTATATAGCTTTAGTTAAACACCTCTTTTTAATTATCTTCATGGGCTTGTTTCTGCTCTCCCATCTGCTCTCTATTCTGTTTCTATTCTCTTTCTATTTCATAAAAATCACCCCGTTGGAAGGACCCAGTTCTTTGCTCCCTTATGAGACACAATTTGAAGGGCAGGAGACATTGACTGACTTATGGATCAGCTGTTGCAATGCCAACCTACACTTTGTTATGTCACTATTGGAAGATGATCCAGGGTGGAGCAGGTGAAGAGGGGCAGGTGGCAGCTATGGCTAGAAGGGCCATTGCACAACTCTTCTAACTGTACCCATTCCTGGATTGGGAGACACTATTCAGAGTGACTTATGCTTTAATCACCTGTAAAATTGTCAAAGTCAAGCATGCCTCTGGGTCCATCTATCAAGTAATGGAATCCAAGGGTATCTGGGAGGCATGCCTTCTCTCTTCTGCTCTTTGCTGGAATTGCTTGGCTGATGTGGGCTGCAACATGCCCCTTCTGCTAATATGAATGGGGCAGGTCAATCCCATTGGGGTAAGATGAATCCTCAAGTAGCTTGGACACATGCCTTAAGACTTTATAAGCAATAGCCAAGAAGCAAAGTTGGACCCAGAAGCAAAGTGCCAGTGTAGCCCACATAAGAAAGATGTTACATGAGCTACTCTAGGGGACCTCAGAACTTTCTGGGCAATCACATTCTGAGCCAGCTTCTGAATACTCTTCAAGAGGACCCCCATGTAGAGCTCATTGCAGTAATCCAGGTGAGGAATTATCATGCCCTGAGTGACCAACTGCAGGGCCTCATAGCCATGAATGGTTGCCATTCCTGTTCTTCAAGCAGGATTCAAGAGTCCAGGAGAACCCCCAGGTTGCACACCAGTTCTGGAGCAAGGCTACCCCTTCCAGCACTAATATCTTATCCTAATATAAACTGAATACAATTAAAAAATAAGGGATCTTGCCATTCTTATAACCCAGAAGGTCTCATTCACATGCATATCACATTGCTGTTCACTAAGAGTCTTTACTGCATTCCTCCCTCCCCCTTATGTAATCAATGGCTGCTTAATCATAATAGGAGAGAGAGAGCCAAGGCCTTCAGACTGTCCATCAACAGTGAGCATCTGGATACGAGGCTGATGGGATATAGCTGATTACCTTCTTTCTAATTTTGCCATTTATTTTATTTGAATCATATTTTTTATTAAAATTTTACTCATTTTTTTAAAGGCATGCCTACAAATATAAATAAAAATATGAAAAAAAGATATTCTGCAATCTTTTGTTGATTCATAAAGGGTCACCTTAGTTAGATATATTTTGAAGGGAAATTAGGTAGTTGCATTGCTGCTCTGTAGATTCTGCCGTATGTGGGTCTCTCTACTCTCCATCTCTGATTATTGTAAGTTCTACATCTAAAATATAGAGGAAAAAAAACCCAGTGTAGGGTTTTTTAGAGATCCAGTTTGATGCAGTGGTAAAGGCACTAGGCTAAAATCAGAGAAAAGGGGAGTTCTGATCTTGCCTTAGGCCCAAAACCAGCTGGGTGATCTTAGGCCTTTCACTCTCTCCATCCTAGGAAGGAGGCAATGGCGAAACACTTCTGAAAATCATGCCAAGAAACCTAAGGGATGTGTCCAGACAGTCGGCAGGAGTCAACACTGACTCAAAGGCAACTCCCCACCAAGAATAAAAACAAATCACTTGTTTTATGAAGAAAAAAAGTCTTGTAAGACCTCCAGTACAGGAAACTATACTAGAATAACTTTGTCTGCCTTTTGCTCTTGCCAGCAATGTAGCCCACTGATCCCAAGAACTGAAAGAGTTTAGGGGAGTGGGGGTGGGGTTTAGTTCTTATTTCTATAAGTACCCTCTCTACAAATGATGAACAAAAAATGATGTTGGAAGTTCACTTTTCCAAATGTTGCAGTGAAACAAATAAATACAAATCACTAGAAGATCATGAATGACAGTTCCCAGAGAATATGAACTTCCCCCACCTTCATTACACCTGTGGGAAAATAGATTTTCAGCTCTTGCTGCAATCAAGATGAAATATCAAAACAGGCTGAATGTTATACCCACCTCTAAGATATTCTTTCACAAATCTCTCCGCAGGTCTTCAAGAAATATGCTATCACAGGGAAGCTCATACATTGCATTAAATGTAAGAGAAAATAACTGTTACTATGAAAACGTTTTTGGTTTGGATACCCCCTTTATGTTTTCTTTTTTACAAAGTCATAGGCCTTCCTCATTTTTTTAAAAGAAAAGATATTCTGTGGTTTTGAGATGTGTAAGGAAAACTGGCCCAGGGAATCTTGCATGAGGGAGGATGCAAGGCCAAAGGGACTGAGAGGTGGAGGTGCTTTAGACCAGGGGTCTCCAACCTTGGCCATTTTAAGACTGGTGAACTTGGGGAATTCTGGGAGTTGAAGTCCACCAGTCTTAAAGTTGCCAAGGTTGAAGATCCCTGCTTTAGACGCGGCTCTACTACTGAT
>JAOYMU010000001.1:134905410-134915569 GCA_025802295.1 Psammodynastes pulverulentus | reverse complement strand
ATTATAGGCAGCTGGCTTGTTAGCAGAAGTCTGCAATTACAATTACTGCATCCTATCTTCTGCGCCACCAAGGCTCCAGGAACATGATGTCCAGCTTTCTCTTTTCCAGCAGCAGCCTTTCATTCAGCCTTCCATTAATGCTTGGGCCATTAATGTTTAAAACGAAAACAAGTATACAGATTGTCAATCTTAGAATTCTAAGTAAAAAGGTAAGGGAGTCCCTGTGGATTTTACTTTACTTTTTACTTGGCAGGAGTTGGGGGGAGGATGGGAGCTTACCCCATTATGTGGCTGCTGGCTTTCCAGCCTACAAGTCCAGCAGTGGTGGGATTCAAATTTTTTTACTACTGGTTCTGTGGGCGTGGCTTGGTGGGCATGGCTTGGCTTGGTGGACATGCCTTGGTGGGTGTGGCAGGGAAGGATACTGTAAAATCTTCATTCCCATCCCACTCCAGGGGAAGGCTACTGCAAAATCTCCATTCCCTCTACCCCACTAACCTGCTTTCCAGCTCCGTTCTCCTGTGCAAGGCAATAAAAGAAGACCCAGACAATCAGCTGGGACTTGGGAGGCAGAGAATAGATGGGGGTGAGGCCAGTCAGAGGTGGTATTTGCCAGTTCTCCAAACTACTCAACATTTCTGCTACCAGTTCTCCAGAACTGGTCAGAACCTGCTGAATACCACCTCTGAATCCCAGTGTCTTAACTGCTGAGCCACCAGACTGCCGTTAGAATTCTAGCAATATTGAAATTCCACAGAATTTCTTAGGGCTGTGTGTATGTTTTAGAATAATATTTCTGGGAATGTTCTTTTTTCACTTGCCTTATGAAATAGAAACATTTGCAAACTGTCTTTGAAGATTCTCCATAATTCTTTTCCTGGCAGCAGTCAGTTTTCCCTGGAATGCTTCAAAATGAGTAACAAATCCTTAACACAGTTCCTCAGTACAGAAAGAATGCCTTTCCTTGTTTGTATTGGCAATAGCATTGTAAACATTTCTGAATTTTCCACCTAGCATGTTATACTTCTGTTACTACTGATTACAAGCTTCACTTGGTTAAGAGCACAGCCAGATGGCCTTGTTAAAATGTTATCCATCAGTCCTTGAGTCAGCTTAAAAGGATGCAAGTATAAAATTTGAGGTCCTGCCCTATTTTGCGTTCATAATGAGGTCTGTGATTGGTGCTGTCAACTGTTTCAGTGCAGGATGAGTGAAATGAAGAGATTGGTTGATTTATCTGGCTTCTTTTCCTCCCCCCCACCAAATAGTCTTCAAGGGAAGCCTCATTTACAGCGTATTGCAGTAGTCAAGCTATGTGGCAATTGGGGCATGAGTGATTTTTCTGAAGGATCTTGCTCATTGAACAGGAGCTGTGAGTCCAGGAGACCCCCAAGTTGTATTGAAGGGTGGAAGACCACCCTTCAGAGGGAAAGTGCCACCCTATCCAAAGTCAAAGATGAAATATCTTCAGATCTGGAGATCGGTCAGATCGGTCTTGGTAAGATTGAGTTGGAGACTGTTCTTCCCCATCTAAATCTACCCAGACTTCAGGCATGGGGACAGAACTTCAAACAGCTTGGTTTGGCTGGTCCAGAGTTGAAGGATATAATTGGGCATTACTGATGATACCAAATAACAAATGGCAGATGACTTTACCCAGTGATTTTGTGTAAATGGTGAAAAGTAAGGGAAAGAGGAGGATGGCCCCGAGTAAGGAAGAGGACAGCCATAAAATAGCATTCTCCCAACCTCCAACTCATACAGCCAACTCAGAAAGATACCTTGGTTGATAATACTAAAAGCTGCTGAGAGGTCAAGGAGCACAAAGTAAATGCACTACTTGCCATCCTAGCTTTGGCACAGGCCATTTACAAATATGACAAGCTCTCTCAGTACTAAACCCCAGATGCTCAAGTTAGTATCAATTTGTTCCAGCCATGACATTTGGATAATAGCAATATGTTATATTTTTAAATTTTTTTGCAAAATGAAAAAAACAGATTCCAAAAAAGAGACTCTAATGACAAAAATAGACCCATGTATACATATATAACCTTCAAATTTTTATAAATACCACATCTGTATTTCTATCCAAAATGGAATTTGCACAGAGCGGTTATTAGATTCTAACAGATTAAAAAGTAATATAATCTATTATTGAGCCCTGGTGGCACAGTGGTTAAAGTGCAATATTGCAAGCAAACTCTGTCCACAGCCTGGAGTTCGATCCTGAAGGGGCTCAAGGTTGACACAGCCTTCCATCCTTCAGAGGTCAGTAAAATGAGGACCCAGATTGTTGGGGGCAATATTCAAATAATGTTTTTATATTGTAAACTGCCCAAAGAGTGCTGTAAAGCAGTACAGGGTGCTATATAAGCCTAAATGCTATCGTTATTATAATATTGTTAACATTATATTTCTGGTATCATTCATTACTCGTTATTCTAAGCTCTTTATCACATCACTATTCATCTAGAAAACTTTTTCAAACTTTTAAATACTGCTGATCCAATGAAAGATTTAACAAATGGAATTTATTCAGTTTCTTATTTTTTATCAATTTATACCTTTTAGGAAATACAGAGCATAAAATAATAGCAGGGTTCATTAGAAAAGATTAGTAACTGATTTTCTTAGTACTTTTGAAATCTTTTAGTTGAAAGTGTAGTCTAATTGGGTACTGCTACCAAAGGTCATGATAGGTACCCATTTGCCAAAAACAAAGATTTTTATTGCATAGCTTTTGAGAAGTGAAATGCCACATTTGCATAATCTTGATAGTATATTTCTTGGTTACTCATGAAATAGATTTAAATGGATTTTATCCTACAAAGAGTTCTAGTGAGATTCACCATCTTCAAATACTTTATTATGTGACAGACTTTATTAAGACTTCTAAGATAACCTGTAATACTTAACATAAGAATTTTATTTGACATTGATGAGATTCCATGCTATTAAATGAAGTATATGCACACTTTTCTTCAAATGTTGCTAATGGTCTTTTCTGATTGGATTTAGATTTCTTATGAATATGACATAGTTGAAAACATGCTGATGCATGATAATTTCTTTTCAAAATATATCTAGTAGTAACAGGGCTTCCATCTCTACAGTACTTCTCTAATGATAGAAAATCCTAAATCTTCCTGTTTCTTAAAGTGCTTAAAAAGAAAATTATCTACTAACAATGAGAGGACATGAAAAAAGTCAAGAACTAAAATTGTTTTTACCTTAACAATCTTCTAAAGGTACATTTAAGTATGGATTTGAAATATTAGATATTCATTTCTTATTGATAGGAAGGATAGTACTATCCCCACTAAGAGGACATCTAGTATTAACTCAGCTTCTATCCATTGAATTTTGGCAATTTGAATAATAAAATAGAGTTTAGAATATTTCTGTTGCAGCACATTCTAATTTCACTGATACTTTAATGCCTGGAAAATACATTGAGAAAACTTGTAATCACACATTCATATTGTCCGAGAGCGTCTATAAATATGTAGAATGAAGTCTGACATTTCTTTTACAAAGAAAGTAAACACACTTACTCAAAAGGTTGCTTATTGCACTTGAAGGGATATTCCAGAGATTTTTTCTGATAGCAACAGGGTAGTCTCTGATCTGTTCATCTTAAACTGTCGGTTCACATTAGGATTACATACTTATTTATTTATTTATTTATTTATTTATTTATTTTGCTTTTAAAATAATAACAGAAAAAGAAAAAGTAAATAAATAAATCCTAACCTCTTTTTCCCTTTCCTGTTGTATTGTTTTCACATTTTTATGCACACTTTTTTAAAAATAGAATGTCAGTGTTTGCAGTTTACATTAGGATTACTTGATTGAAGTTTGAGAATAAAGCACTCTATAGTGTTATTTATATTCCTGAAATAAAGAAAATCTATTATACTGGACAGAATTGTGGACTATGTGGGTTGGGTCCAAAAAATCTAAAAGAGATGAATCATCAAGTTCTTAGATCTTTTAATTTATTTTAAATTAAAGTCACCCAGGGTTGCTTTGGTTAGTTAGCGAGCAGTATATAAATTAAAACAAACAACAAACACTTTAAGAACAGGTAGTGGAGGAACATGCATTATATACAAAGGAGCCTATGTTCCAAAGGACCAGCCCTTTTTGATAGAATTTTAAGAATTTTGTTCTTAAATTATTTGAAGGAGAAATGACTCCTTCAGTCATAGAAGCCACCCTTTTTGGTAACATTACCTACAGGAAATGTACTTATTAGGAAATCACAAGACAAAGCAGAATAAATGTACAAATCCAATAGGAATATAATCAAAATTACACAAAATAATAAAAAGTCAAAGTTATAATAATATATACTAGGCTACCTATCCTGAACAGGGATAAAATAGATAAATCAAGGTAATATTAGAACATTATAAAATTATCCTATGTAAAATATATTATTGGGGTCCCCAACCCCGGGGCTGTGGTCTACTTCTGGGCCATGGCCTATTCACAATCGGACCATGATTTAAGAGCTTTGCCTACATCAGTTTTGCACTACATTCCATATTTGTAATATATCAATAAGCTATATTGGTTGTTCATAGACCCACTTTAGTACTTATGGAGAAAGACTGTAGGTCTATAATTTGCTTAGAAGGGGATTCATCTAGAAAGACTTATAGTTATCTGAGAGCATCAGGGAGGCAAGGCCCTCAGGTAAGAAGACAAGTTTCATCTAGTAGCTAAAATTAAGAGCCAGACACTGGCCTCTTCTTCATCATTAGAGTCACAACAGGGCACTTGAAACGCTACTCAAGGAATTTGGACTGGACTTTTTCTTGAGCAACCAGGTAATGGACCAAACTGTTCTCTGTAGGTCTGCTGAGACAAAGATTTGATCATGAAATCTCTAGCAGAACAGAAGCTCATACAATCTCTATGTGATCCAAAGAAACATGTTGTTTTTCTAAAAATTGAATGCATTATTTCTATCTATGGATAATTGTTTAGGGATTCAAAATGAGAAAACAGTGAATATGGCAGAAAATACTCACCCTTCTCATTCATTCAGTGCAACTTTTGCTGCTATAAAGTTATTAATGTATTAAATTGACTTATGCTTACAGTTAGACATATATAAGGAAAAAAAATACGTGTTGAGTCTGAAAAAGAGAAACTGAAAGCATTCTTTAAATGTTTGAAGATTTGTAAAAAAAATGGAGATTGATAACTTAGCATCTACCAAGCTCCTTATCTCTGTTTAATTTTAAAATTGTCATTGTTGTCATCAGCAATCATTTAAATTATTTAAATAGGAAGTTGCATGCTTCAACTCCAAATATCATCTTCTATTTTATTTTCAAGAATGCCCCTGAACTCCAGATAGATGCAAACTACTCCTAGAGAATAAAAATGGTGAATGGTGAATGAATACAGAAAAACATAAAAATGTTTTGACATATAGGAAGCATTCTGGGATGTTACTGGGCTTACCATTTTGCCTTTCATTAAATGGGTATTTCGCAGGGCTATGCTGAAGGAAAGCTTCAACATTCAATGAAAGTCCAGTTGAATTATCCCATAGAAGCAGATACATAAGTCAAGGCAAGGATCTGCTTTGAAGTAACACTTCAAATAAAGTGCTTTGTAGACTTTCAAAAGGTTCACAGGTTCAATGGCTTTTTCACAGCTTCGGGGGTTGTTACAGAAAGTGGATAATGTAACTTCAATTCCATATCTTTTAAGACAACTAAGATCACTTTGGGTATCACTTACTAAGAGCTCTCCAGCTTCTTTGTAGAACTCTCTCTTACACTAGCAGACTGTTACACTTCTGTGCCGGGTCAGCCAATGCAAGTGGGAGTTCAGATCAACTACTGCTATTCTCAATGATGAGTTCAAGGCTGACCTAGCTTTCAAAGGCGATACAAGACGAACGGATTTAACTCTTTTAATAGTGAGTGACTATGTGGCTAGCTAATACTAACAGGTACAAGGCCAAATGTTTACTGCTTTAAAATTAGAGGTTGGAATGAGCAATGGTGTCCCTGTTTCTTTGGCCTTGTACCTCACTATATCATCCTCTTCACCACCTCAAGAAAAAGTCAGTGGCCATTCTTTAGTGCCGTTACAAGCCTGGCTGCTCAAAAAAGCAAGTGGAAAACAACAGTTTGTCTTTTTAAATTGGAATCTGTGTGTCATTTTCTGTACATTTTGGAAGCTGTTTGGGTAAGCTTTTCTCTTTTTTCCTGTCTGTGCCTTAAAAAATGTTCAGGGAGATTTTTTTTTTTTAAAGTACTATAGTTAAATTCTTGGAGATACCCAGTTAAAACTTCACACGGTGAAGTTGACTAAATGTTATACATTCCCTCTTATTTTTCATCCGGTTTTGCCAAAAAAATGAAGCCGCTTTAGGCATTTTGATGTTTTTCCATTATAACCTGTCTACTACTTATAATCAAATCCAATCTCAGAGTAACTAATCTGAATTGGATTGCCCATCAACCTGGAATTGCTATTTTAAATTGAATTATGCCCTTTTAAAAACATTAATATTTAATCTGAATTGAATCAAGGCTGATTTGCACAGGCCTAGTACATTTGGTAACCTTGGCTACCAAAGCTTGTTCACCGTAGTAGCCGTTTTGTGGGAGTACTTGGGATACACTGTCAAAATGCCAAATGTGCCGAGCAGTTGAGAAACATGGACTCCATCTGGTGCAAGATGCCTCAAAGATATGAAATCTACTATACAAGGTGAAAGTGTGATGTTGTGATAGTTACTCAGACTGAAAGATTGAAGATAACCTGAATAAACTCTATTGATTACTGACATCTGTAGACCTTTTTTTTTAGCTGAATTGCACTGGCAAAACAATGAAAGGAGTTAAGGAAGATAAGCAGGCAAAACTTGCAAAAATGTAGAATACTAAAGCAACATTAATTCATCCCACAGAGGTTCACTCGACTATATCCAAGACTTCTAAGGAATACTAGAGTGTTATTATGTTCAGAATGACCCTTTCCTTAAGTAATCCCTGTGTCCTCAGCAGCAGTCTGGAAATAGATTTTTCCCAAACCTGCCAACCTAACTGCAACCACATTACTGGAATGAGGAGTGAATGCACTTCTACTTGGCAGCTGGTTGGATTTCTGCTATTCAGCTTCATAAGGGACAATACTTTCTTTCATTTGGCTCCTAAATGTATTGTAAGGTCTGCTTTTTCTTTAATTATGGTCTGCTTTTTGGCCTCCTTACTTCCACATAAGTTTATTACGATTGGATCTGGTTTGTCTTGTGCTGATAGCTTCTAAAAGTAATTACTCACGTCTTCATAATTCTTGATTACTGGATGATTTTATATAATGAGTATTGAAGTGTAAAACACATAGTACATGTCACATGATGAAGTGTTCAGAAAACCAATAAAATCATACATAAAGTTATTGTGGTTGCTTCAGGATTTTTTTTTGAAAAAGACAATTGTTTCTTCTAATGAAGACAAAGTAATTTGATATTCTCTCTCTCTTTCCAACATTCTGACTCACTGCCTGTATTAAATCTCAAGAAATATGTAAGCAGAAGTCCTCAAAATGCATGTTCCCAATTCTGCTAGGTATGCTGTGCAATGAAAAGATGTCACCTGATTTTGGAAATACTGGATTGCCTGAGCCACTTGCAAGCTCATTCTCTGAGAAAGAAAACCTGAGAACATATTTTTAAGAGCAATATGTAATTTAAATTCAAATATACTGTTCAGTTTAGCCCTAGTTATGTAGCTATGAATGCGTACTTTTTGGCTTCATACATTTGTAACTATGTTAAATGCTTGCTTTTTCTCATTCCTCAGATGAAAGACTATGTTCCCCCTTGTCTTGATATGCTTTGTGGAGTCTTTGCATAGGTAAAAGAAGGAAGGTAAATCATAGGTAAATGTCGATGAAATCCATTGGCCTGGAAAATATGAACTGCAAATAGGACTAAGGCTTAAAATAAATAAAACATATTGCTCTTGATAAAATATTGAAGCTGATAAATGAAAGCTGTGATGTAAAAAAGTAATGGAATCCAAGCCTAGTAATGCCACTCAAGCTTTTGACAATGAGGGGTGAAGAATGAGCACTCTAGTTGTCATGGTAGAAGAGATCATATTTGTGCATATTTATGAGGAGACATTTTCATATAATGACCCAAGAAGGCTCAGCTTATTGGAGGTTCCTTATATGGAGCTCAGAGGTGTTTTTTCAAAAGGCAACTGGACTTTCTATGTTTTTCCTTAAAGACATTTCGCTTCTCATCCAAGAAGCTTATTCAGTTCATGAAACATCTTCAAGAAAAAATAGAAAAAAATACCTTTGGGACACCAATGACCTGGATGACTGAGAATCTCCATAGACCTTGTATGGAGCAACCATCCAAATTGTGAACTGCAATCCCACCGTTCGGGTAATTGAAACAGAAATATGATTTGACTGCTTTCTGCTTAATCTTTATGCCTGTATTCCTAAAACTGATATTTATTATTTGTTTGTTTATTTTCCACCTTCATTATTTTTCAAATAATTCAAGGCAGAAAACAAACACACATGATATTCCTTCCTCCTACTGTTTTCTCCAAAACAACAACTCTGTGAGGTGAATAGTGCTCAGTTTATAGGTATAAACTAGTGCATGACAGAAAAAAGAAACCAGAAAAAATATCACTGTTATTCCAATGGACTTGGAGTGTTTACTTGAAAGGAAATTCAGCTGAATGTTATGGGCCTTGTTCACAGTCAGCTGAAAAATAATGGTTTGGAAAGTAGAACTGGATGGCAAATGGTAGGTCAAGATATGATACTTATGACATCATGCAAGCCACAAGATAGTAATCCTGTAGCATGTGGCTTGTAGGCACTTGCTGCAGCAGACCACTTTCAATGTTGTCTTTTCAATCCCTGTGAGAATCAACTTTTTGCACTATTGTCCTTCCAGATTGGGCAACAGGCTGAGATTGCTGAGAAGAGGGTAGATTAAAGTTTGTTGCCTCCTCCAAAAAATCATAGAAAAGGAAAGAGAGGCTTTAAATTTACATATCAGACATTCTGATGCAAGAAAAAGAATGGTATGTTATCCTTGACACCAACTCTGCTGCTGGCTCTCATTCCTAAACCCACCTAGCCATGTACTATAGCTCTTGAAGAATGCTGTAAGGGCTGATCAACCTCAGTTCCCACTGCAAAAATATTTCTACACCAGAATAAGTTGTAAACACCATAGAAATTTTTACACAGAATTCTGTAATATTCTGTGTAGAAAGTGAAGTCCTTCTTAGGCTGAACTTGACTTCTGTAACATCGTATTTTCGGGACAACAATATAACATCAATTTGGCTTTACCTTCTTCCCGGTCCAACCCAAAGACTTTTTAATTCTTAGTGGTCTTTCATCCAAAGTGCTAATCAGTTCCACTCTGTTGTAGTTTTTGGAAATAAGCCAATTGCAGTCAACTATTACTGTCAGAACTCTAGAGAACAGTCAATATGTGACTGCATATTGGATGGAGATTCACGATTTCTTTCTGCATGTGAGCATTGATGCTAAAACAAAAGATGCAGAATGAAGCACATTCTATTGAGTATAAGAAATAACAATAAATTGATTCGACTTCCGGTTTCCAGCGGTGCCAGATGCTGGTGTGGCTTTCTCTTGCCCCCAGCGCCCGCAACCTACCGCCCCGGAGGCCCCTCAGGGAGAGGCATCTGGTTAGGGCACCTGCCGCTATAGGGCGGCTTTTGCCAGGGGTCCCCAGCCAAATCCCAGAGCTGGGCGCCAATGCTGGCGCACCTGAGACTCCAGGGGGTAGGCGGCGTCGGGCGGCAGCCATTGCCATGGCTGTCGTCTGAGCCACTGTTCCCAGTGGACCCAGGGCTTTGCTAATCCAGGCACAGCAGCGGCCCCATGAAGGACTAAAAGGTGGAAGATGACCGGAGAGGAAGGAGACGGGAGATTTGCGCAGCGGTAAGCGGCGGAGCGAAGCGTCCTGAAGCGCGGGGGGGTGGCCTTTCCCCCCCCTGCAGTTGGAAGGACACGTGACTTGTAGGAGGGAGAGGAATGAAAAAGAAAAAGACCTCTTGCCTTGCTGAGCTCCGGAGCAGAATGACTGTGGAAGGATCCAGGAGGGAAGGTTGGA
>JAOYMU010000001.1:134745315-134756924 GCA_025802295.1 Psammodynastes pulverulentus | reverse complement strand
CCACCGGTTCTCTGAACTACTCAAAATTTCCGCTACTGGTTCTCCAGAACTGGTCAGAACCTGCTGAATACCACCTCCACTGCACTGAAACATTATGATATCCTCAGTTCTTGGGAAGAACTTGTTGTGTATGAAGGCCAACACCAGCTAAAGAACCGGCAGCTGTAATTTTACACTTTATGTATATAAGGATACTTTATGATAGAAAATGAAGAAGCTAAAGAGCTCTGGGATTTTAGAATTCAAACAAACAAGCATCTGCCACACAAAACTCTAGAATTAACAACTCTTAATAAAAAAAACAAACGAGTCGAGTTAGTGGACATTGCAATATCTGGAGACAACAGAACAGAAGAGTAAGAACTGGGGAAGATAACAAAATGCAAAGATCTGCAAATAGAAGTAGAATGACTGTGGCAGAAGACGGCAAAGATGGTATCAATAGTAATAGGTCCCTTGGGTGCAATCCAGAACATCTGGAACACCATTTGAACACCATCAGCATTGACAAAAATCACAGTCAATTGCAAAAGATAGCTTTACTTGGAATAGCTTACATCTTGCAATAATACCTTCAACACCATCAAACAACAGCATCTATCTATTCCAGTTCCTTGGGAAGGACTTGACAGATGGATAAAAATGACAAATCCTGTATAAATATTTGGCTGACTCAGGGCTTTTTTTCGGCGCCGAAAGGTGCCGGAACGCGCCCCCCGTCGTCACGCTAAAAAACCCGGAAGTGATAGTGCATGATTGGTGGAGACGGAAAACGTGACACGGACTCTGAAAAGGTTCCGGAATGGCGTTCCGCCGAGTTCCGGCTCCAAAAAAAACCTGGGCTGACTGTGTGAGCAACTATAATTTATATGCTGTCCGACTCTTAGTGACTCTGGGCAGTTTCCAATTGTGAAAACATTTAAAAGAACAATTTAAAAAATCCCAGAAAAACAGCACAAGACAAATAGCAACAATGGCACACACACACACACACACACACACACACAAACAAACAAACAAACAAACAGAACAAAGGAGGAAAGGGGCATCAGAAGAAATGTGAAAAGATTACTGGTGAGGAGTGGAGGGAAATGGGAAACTGGAGAGGAAACAAATAGCTCCTGATAATTTTTTACACGTAAAAGGGGGGAAATACCAGCATTCTAGCAACAAAAATACAAATAGCAGAGATGGTTAGCAGTGATTCATATGTATTTCTGTGTTTTGACAGGGGAAATTTCCTTTCAAAAGAGGAAATTCTAAAAGAAGATCTAATGGATAGTTGATGCATTTGTTGTTGTTACTATTGTCATCACAAAAAAGCTTCCTCTTTCTTACAACCAGGGACATCTGTTTTGTTTTTATTTTTCTCCATTTAATCTGCTTCTAATCTCAGAAGCAATTTTGAAAAGTGGCATTTTCTTGCTATGCTGCAGATCATCTCTTTGAATCATTCGCAACCACTTATTTTAGTACTAGGGAAACCTTTAACAACAACAACAACAACAGCAGAAACCCTTTAACAAAAGCAAGATAGACTGCAGACAGCACAAGCGAAGTTACTTCTCCTGTGTGCTGTGTGATGGTCCTATGCTATAATCAACAAAATTGTCTTCTTAACTTTAATCAGTAATTTGAGGACTGGAGCCTGGGGGCGAGGGAGGCAGGATGGTCATTAGAGGAAGCCAGGTCGGTGCCAGACTGCAAACTGAGGAGTGGTTCCAGTAGCACTGTCAATCAGCTATTTGCTGATCAGCTGATTGAGAGCATGTTGTTCCAGAACAATAATATGGTTGGCAGCTGAAGAGACAGGTACTCAGCCTTGGAAAAAATTGTAACTTTCATTGCAATGTCAGCAGTGAAGATAGGAAAGTCGTGGGTAAATACTTCCATTAGGGACTATCTCGTGACACCAAGAATGGGGAAATGTACTTATTTTTTCCACTTTTATTATATCTGCAAACCCTGTTTGGGGTGGTTCCGTCCCTCACAGATTGATTCATTGTTCTTGGCATGTATTGGATAAAGTTGCTCAGATTTGTTGAGGGGTAGATTCTGACTGAGCAATCCTATGGAAGTGAGCCTGGCCTGATTTAGTTAACTTGGGGAGTTTGAGCCTGTTGATCCCGAGAAAGTGATCAGGGTCCTTGGGGCTTTGAAACCTGCCTCCTGTGTTTTAGACCCATGTCTTTCCTGATCAATTAAGGCTGCCCAGTATTGTTTCCTGGGGGGTGGCAAATATCTCTTTGTAGAAGGAATTTATACTACCTTGAAGGAAGCTCTTTCTTCAAGGAGTAATTGTTGGCTTCGATGGTTTTGGGCAATTTTAGCTCAATCTCCAACTTTCCCTTTTTACTGAGAAGGTGGTAGATTCACAACTCTAAAGTACCCAGGACAAACTATTTTCAAACTCTGGGTTCAGCTCAAGGGGTAATACTAAAGCAGCATTAATCATGGTTGAGGATGATCTCTAGCAGGACAAAGACAGGGATAGTAGGCCCATCTGTTCCCTTTTTACTTTTTGGAGGTTTTTGATACCATTGACTGAATATCCTTCTTGCCCAGTTTAGGGGATTTTCTCTCTCTCTCTCTCTCTCTCTCTCTCTCTCTCTCTCTCTCTCTCTCTCTCTCTCTCTCTCTCCTTCCCTCCCTCCCTCCCTCCCTCCCTCTCTGTCTCCCCACCACCACCACCATGCTGTTCTTTAGTGGTTATCTGCGTTCCTCTGAAGCTACTTCCAGTTAGTGTTGGTGAGGGAAATAGTTTAGCCCTAGACTCCTCATTTGTGATTGCCTCAGGGTTCAACTCTGCCCTGAATGTCCACATGTACTGTATATCTACTGGTGACTAGTCTCATTGTACCATTATTACAAAAAATTCCCAGGGCACACAGGATAATTCTACACTTCCCTGTTGCTTTCAGATCTTAACCCTGCTATAACATATAATGTTGCCAGGTTCTACACAGCAGTTCAAATCCATCAGATGATGATGACCTGTGCCATAAACTAGACCTAATAAGCACTGAGTTGTCATACTAGAATGCTCTGTATTGTGATAGATCTGGTCTGCCACACATTAACTCTTATGCTCCCTTACACCCATCTAATACTCCTACTCCTCCTTTTAGATTCCTTTTGGACTATTGTTTTTTTACTTTGTTTTTTATGTTTTAGCTTTCTGTGATTATTTTTAGATTCTAATGTATTTTCTATGCTTTTAATTGACTGCACTCCCACTTCCATTTGCCAAAAATATTCATAAAAATTAAAAACATATTCAAAAATCAATTCCTTCAGAATATATTCAAAACATGGAAAAGATAAGCCCCTAAATTAAGAAGACACTCATCATGTCTTCAGTTTTTTACATTTCATTCTGATTTTTTTGATAATGTATACTAGATAAAATTAATCAATTCCATGATTGGGAAACGAAAGTGCATTATGGTTTAAAAAATTGTTTACTACCCCAATAATTTAATTAATTGATTATTCATTTAACATTTCATGATAACCAATAGATTGGACCACTGAACAGGCTACTAATGGGAAAGAGCTGTGGAAACAGAAAAATGGTTCCCAGAATGGATAAAATCGAGCAACAGCTTGGCATTAAAAAAAATGGTTTCATGCTGCCTCAGAACAAGTGAGGGAGAATTATTTCAGCTGCATCAAACACAGCACTTTCTGATTTTCTCCTCTGCCTATTTATTAGTCCAATTTGTTTGATGCAAATTGAGCATTTAACGCAAGCCACATAATTGAAGCGGAAGATAAAGGTAGCACAGTTTGAGGACCTTAAATATCAAGCTTTTCTGTTTCTTTCTCTTTTCTTTTTTTGGCTGGTAGAATGTAACCTTTCCTGGGATTTTCAGACTGATAACTAAAAGCTGTAACTCATCGTGGAATGAGGAAGGCAAAATGGAACGAACAGGGAAAGTGACACACACTAATTGAGCCATCACAGGGCTGTGTTGCCAAGATGGCAATAACAGCAGCAGATTTTTGAATGATTTTGTTTGCAGATGAAAACACCGACCCTCATTCAGGTCAATGCTTTTAATAATGGCTATGCTGTGGCTTGAAAAGGAATTTACACCTAGGGAAGATGGATATATTCAGGATGTTTTCAGTATATTACCAGGGTGAATGCAAGGTGAATTCAGGAAGCTATTTTCTGTCAAGTAACTGCATTGCTTAATAACTGCAAGTCAGATGAGTAGGAAATGACAAAGGCCAAGAAATTACCCCTTCTGCTCACACAACAGGAATGGAGGACCTCTCCTCTTTTAGCAACCCAATTCCTCCATCACTCATAAGGTAAAATTTAGTATTCTCCTGTTAGGGAGCCCCATGTGCTGATCTTTAATGTCACATGATAGAGCCCAGCTTAAGCCATTGACTGCTGATCCAACAGACCATTGCTGGCTTCAGGGCTGTCCATAGGGCAGTGAAGGTAAAAAACACACACAAGAGGGCAACTACAACCACACAACATTGAGTAACCATGAGTTTACTGACCCACCCAGATCTTTTGGAAGGTTTCAGGTAATAGCAAAACCACAATGCAATTACTATGAGAAGGGACATGCAAGATTAAGATCACCAGTGAGGTGAGAATTACATGACCTGCTGGGCTTCAACGACATCTTCTTTTTTAAATTTAAAGGTGTTCAAATTATGCCTCACTCTATTCTTGTCTTCCTCCTCTTTCAGTGCTCTGCGTTGATTTCCTGCATTGTATTTCCCCCCTTTAATTAGTGTAGTCCAAGGTTTCAACATCTGGAGTGGAGCCTGGAAATATCTGCATTCCCAGCTGTACCATTCAGCTACCTGTAATGTAATATACATAATATTAAGCCAGTCATTGTGGTTTGCCATCATGGTTTATAGCTCACAGATTGAGATAAAGTCAGCCAATCACAAATCAGCCAATCCACAAATTGGGGAATTGAAGGCTTACCGCAAAGTTTGAACCAGGCAGTTCTGAATCTGCAGAAGTCTAATTTAAACATTATCCCATTTCCTTCCTTGGTCTTGTGTTTCACCTGGCTTAATTCTCTAGGCAGACACTTGATTTTTTTCCCTTCTTTTTATATAGTTTTGTAAAATATTATGCAGTAACAGTGTGGCGAAAGTTGCCAGTGGATATTTTTTTGGATTAAAACTGCAAGACAAAGAAAGAGCAGGGGAAAAGAAAAAGACAAATGTTCCTTCTTTCATTTATCATGTTAAAGAGGCCGTTTGGTAGCTATACAGATCCTACCTCTTTCCTAATTTGCATTGTACAATATAATTTCCAGATGAATTTTGGGAAAAGAAAATGACTGATGAACTTGTTTGTTGCCACCAGTAATTGATCTCTCCAGTTTTATTGCATGCCACTTTCATTAGACTTGCCAAGAAGTTCCTCTGAATGGAGGGATAAAACTGCAGAATGACCAGCAGCAGTGTGGTTTATCATGCTATTAAAGATATAAAATAGAAAAATACTTACAGCACATAGGCAATTTTGATTGATTTCAAAAAGCTAAGCAGGATCCATCTTGGGTAGTAGTTGGATGGAAGAGTGACAGGAAACCCGAGAATGATAGACCAGATAGGAAACCAGGAAAAAAATATCCTAGATTAGAAGACACTGGCTAACCAGTTCTGTACTGATGCCAATAAAACTGCCTAGATCTGTCTAGAAATCCACTAAGTTTTATTCCAGAAATCCTTTACCTTGACTTTTGCTTCAGACTGTACATTAATAGTACTATATAAATCTTCATCTTTAACCAACAAAACAGTGAAAAACAAGCACAAAATTTAGAAAGTAAAATTATCTTTTGGACCTGGGCAGAAATAAAGCAAGGCAGGGGAAAACTACCTTCTTTTTCTTCATTTCCTTTGTATAAACCAGGAACAAAGACTACCTAAAAAGAAGCAATCTCGTCTTTCTAGAGCATATTGTTCTTAAGAATGTAGTGGTTAAAGTACTGGATTGACACAGGCTCATGTCCACCCTCAGCCATGGAACTTCAGTAGGTAACTTTGGGTTGGTCACTCTGTCTCAGAATAAGGCTTGAGCTCTTGAAGGCAAGGCAAGAAAAAATAGGGGGAAAGTATTCAAACATCAAAAGGCTATAGCTAAGAAAACAACAGAAAAAGATACCGTTTGGAGATGTATAAAGTTGCATTTTACAAACATTTTCCTTCTTAGTAGTAGTGCTCTCAAACATAGCTGAACAATTTCCTGGCAGCTGAGGTCTCACTTTGGTTATTTTTATTTTACAAGAATGCAGCGTGAAGGATAATAAAGTCTCTTCTTGTTCATGCTCTTTTCCTTTTTTAAACTTGTCCTCTCTGCCATTGCTATTTTTACTACATAATTTGCTCAGGTAATCCTCAACTTATGACTGCCGTATTCTGCAATTTAAGCAAAAAAACAAAACAAAATTAGAGAACATTTGCATGTGCATCTATACTTAATATTTGTTATTAACGCTTCTGTACGCAGCACTTCCTAATTAATTTTAACACAATTTTGTCAAAGTGTGCTGTTTTAATTAAATTTAGCATAAAATATTCCTTTCAAAATCCAGCTTCCCAAATATATTCATTTTTTATGAAAATTTTGAGTTGAGAATGAGATGCTATAAGACTTTTCATTTTAGCAATCTATACTACCTGGGAACCTGTATTAGCAGATTAATCTATTTCTTTTTTGTTTTTTAAATTCCTAAATCTTACTATGGATTAATTGTGGAAATACAAATTTTAAAATTTTAAAATGGGTGTTGAGTGAAATTGCTGAGTAAAATGTGCGTTCAGATTATGATCATACTCACTAGTTTTCCTGAATCCTCCTATCTGACCACTGTAAATAATAAGAAATCACTTCTGATCTGATTCATGACAAAAGTTCCTATAAATATGGGGATAGCAAATGTGGCATTTTGGAACCTATGAAAACAACCTATGGATAGAAATATAAATGAAAAACTGTAAAATTCAATATGATACTAGTTCAGAATTCAGCTGTTTGAAGTTGAATTCAACCAGTCAAGCTGCTTTCAGCAATCTTGAGGACTAGAAACTTACATTTTAGGACTGATATTCATCACCTTCAATTATAATGTGCCCGTCTGACTCAGTTGCATGCAATATTATGATCTGCAGTGAATCACTGTGAATGAGAGCTGCCCTGTGAAATGATGAGGCCCCTCCTGCTGTGCTGCCTCCAGAGAGACCAAGATGGTGGAAATTGAAAATGGTTGCTGCCATAGAGATGAAGTAATTGCTCTCGCTCTTTCATTCCTAACCAGATATCTTATTATATTCCAGTTTGGATGAATGGAAAGCAGGCTAAAATGGATATGAAGAAAAGGTTGTCCCTCCCGGAATCCAGTAATTTTCTTAGCAGGTGGCTCTTGAAAGGAGAGTAAAAAATAAAGTTTAAAATCAGCTCAAAGCTAATTTCCAGGATTATATTGGAGTTTTAACACATGAATGTAGTTGAACAATGCCAATGCATTACAATAAAGGATGCAGATTTAAATCTGAGCCAAGGAAGAATTTTATTTCTCCTGTATCCAGTATGTATGTGAATGGGTGGGGTTATTTGCAAGCAGGAAGTTCTAGATTCAAGTCTTAACAAAGTCTGTTTGTGGAAAATAGGACATACAGATAAATTCACTATGGCTGTAATCTGCAGGGGGCATTTTTTTATGCCAAGATACAATTGATTATGTGTAATGGCTCCTCTAAACTCATTCCCCAGATTTTATCAATGGCCCAAATGGCATGAGATTATGAAGTCTTGCAGAATTTTGGCAATCAAAATTCTATCTATAATTTTTGAAATATCAAGAGATGTGATGATTTTGCAAGTGTCTAGCTATTTTATTTCATTTTTTTAAATGTAATTAGGGAGTGGGACATATTAGAGTGACTGTCATGTTGCCATTTCAAATTTATATTGTTCCTGGTTTTGTTTAACATGTGATAGAAGTGGGACGTATTCAAATGTAATCTCCAGTTATAGACATTGTTGCTTAAAAGCTATCTTGTTCATGCTTGAATACACACAAACATCTTCATTTGCGGGGTAAATGACCAAATGTGGATCATGGTATCGTAATCAAACTTCCAATCTATTTATTTCCATCATGATATCATTGCAAATGTATCTTAATCTTTTGTCATTGTGGCTAGTTGAGACTCAGAATTGGCTTTGCTGGGATATTCAATAGCATGGTGCCATAACCAACAGTTGCCTCTTTCACCTCTGCCAAAGCAAAACATTATTTTATGGAAATCAGTCCCCCCCTCAAAAGAATCCTAACCTTGTTCCCAAATCCTAAAATGGTATCTCTCTTTCTCAGACAGCCTGGTTTTACTTCCTGGCATTTTAAATCAAGGAAGGAATAAAACTGAATGCCATGCTTTGTTTGGTGCTATTCCTCAGCACTGGTGCTAATGTTTTAAGCAGAGCAGTAAGATCACAAGAACAAGGTTAATGTTTCATATCATTTATTATTATTTCCAGGTGTCCAAAGCACTAAGAATTTGCAGCTTAACTCTTTTTTTGTTGTTGTTTAGCTTCAGCTGTGACTTCCTGTCCTTGAAAATGCATGCTACATTTGACTATGTAGAAGTTGCAGCCTTTTCTGGAGGATATGTTTTTCTTTCTCGTTTGTATGTATTTAAAGGAAGACCAAACCCAGCTGGATTTTTGGGCTGGCTGCATCCCTGGAATTGTAAATCAAAGGGAAACCATGGAAAAAGGAAAACATTCCCAGCCTCCCACTGGTTGAAAACTTGTTATTTTGAATAGAGAATTGTTTTCAAAGAAGAAATGATTAAAATGCTCAACTGAGATTTTGGATGGATGGATGTTAAGAAAAGCAAACCCAAACCAAATTCTACAACATTCTACCCTTGACGTACAAATCAGCAGATAGCAAAGATAAAAGGTTGCACAGGATGCCAGACCTTTTCTAAAAGCAAAAAAACAGTGTTTTCACATTCAGTACAAGCAAACTTGGATAGGTGGAATTAAAAGGTTGTGTGATAAGAACAATTCCTAGAAAGAAAGTTTTTCATACAGTATGTGGGCTTGAATAGAATCTGAGCCTCCAACAGTTTGCTACTACGGTATTCCCATTGTAGTGATTCTTCTAGGAATGACCATTTACTAGCTTATTACTTCTAGATTTTAGAGAGGATGGTGAATTTAGCATGCAATTCAGGAGCTGAATTGTCTCTGTTCAGAACTTCCACTCCCAATGGGACCAGATAGAGACTAAATCTATCAAAACTTTGATCCTGAATCATATTACAAATTTCTGCAATGCTGTAAGATGTGGCAACTCCCTCTCTGGATCCTATCTATTAAGTCTATGTGACTACCACAAAGTAGAGGGGGTCAAATTATTCTCCAAAGCACCTGAAGTCAGGACAAGAGGTAAAGGATGGAAACTAATCAAGGAATGAACCAACCTAAAAATAAGGGAAAATTTCCTGACAGTGCGAACAATTAATTGGTGAAATAGCTTGCCTTCAGAAGTTGTGAGTGCTTTGACACTGGAAGTTTTTTAAAAGAGATTGGACAATATAGGGTCTCCTGCTTGGACATGGTGTTGGACTAGAAGACCTCCATGGTGTTGGACTAGAAGACCTAAGTAATGCCACCTAGCAGAATCTGTGCCTTCTCTCGTGTACCTGCCCTCTAGCACAGCAATGCCCCGGAGATTCACATGGCTTCCCCTTATCAACTTTTTTGAAAATATTAAAAACATGGCTCTTTCCCAGGCCTTCTATTAGAGCAATGGGGGAGAGACTTTTGTCTGTTTGGGTGGGGTTTTGTCTTCATGGGTGGGGTAAAATGATGGCTGTTCTGGTCTGAATAATGCTGTCTTCTGGGATTTTATTAGATTTTTATTGTTAAACTGCCCCGAGTCATTGAAGTTGGGCTGCCTAGAAGTTTAAAATATAAATAAAGTTAGATAAATAAAGTCCCACATTATCCCTCCCCACCAGCCTTTTGTCTTTATAAGGCTTTCAACAAAGTAAGCCACCAGCACATCGGATTCATTAGCAGATTTATAAGCCTCATTTTGCCTGAGAATGATTTTGTGTGCTGAGCTGAGAAATGGGAATCTCTGTAGGTTTCTATTGAAATGCGTAGGATTTCAAATTTCCTATTTCCCCTTCAATGGATTTTTATTTATCTATTAAATTTGTAGAGTAGTCAGTTCCACCACAACTCTAAGCACTGTACAACACCATTTAATATGAAGCAAAATTAAAAATGCCACAAACACTTGAAAAAAAAAGCACACTCTAATATTCATCTGACAAGGAGAACTCCACCACCCATTCTAGCCTAGGGCCTAGAAAAAAGCAGATTTTAAGAATTCACTGAAATAAAGTCAGGGTCAGGACCATTTGAAACTCTGGAAGGATGCTAGTTCAGAAGGAAGAGGTCCACTTCCTGAATCCTGTAGATGACACTGTTGAATCAATAGGACTGCAATATGATGACCCTGCCTAATAGTACAGGATGGACACCAATGATGGAAGGCAGGTGGTCCTTCAGATAACCAGACCTATAAGACTAAAACTGGATCAGAAGGCAGAAGAAAATACAAATTTCTTGAATTCTGAAAGAAAGTGAATCTCAGGCATATTTACAAGTATTCAAACATTAAGGATGATGGCAATGATTATCAAAACATATTACCTATACAGGCTATAATCAAGTAAAAAATTCTTCCTTGGTTTACACTCTGCTCCATCTGGTCACAGTAGGTGGTATCATCTGGTGAGGTTGCCTCATTCCCCCAAATGTTAAGCAGGGAGTACCTAACTAGGAGACAGAGGAGAAATCACCACAAATGCCCAGGACTTAGTGTTACACTGCAAAGTCAAAGACATATCCTGGAAGAAGACAGAAGTAAACCACTTTCACATGGCTACTAAAAAACCTGAATTAATGGATTTCTACAGATCAAACCCAGGCTGAGGGAATCATTAACTTTCTTGACCAACAGAATTCACATCAAAATATAGTGAATTTAATTTAAAAAAACCTGTAGTTGTCTGAGTATCACTGATAATAATATATTAATATGTAATAATTCAAATTGGTCATAAAATGTTGTTAAGAAACAACATTCCCGCTTAAAATTGAGAATAGTAACACTGTAATTAATGGTATGCCTCTCAATATGGCATGTAGCAACCAATTAAAAACAATTGTTAATTAAGAATTCAAAGGTAAACAGGAAATACATTTTTTGTATAAGAAGATTATAAAAATGTAAGCCTAGTAAAAGTCAACCAATCCACAGTCATCAATATATTTTAATTTGTGATCCTTCTTCATTTTGTTTTCTTAATCACATTTTTCTTAATGACATGATACATGTGCAGCCTTAGTTATAATACCAAGATGGGATTGAGTTCAAGACCTCAATCCCCAATGGCCTTGAAAAACACAGCAGATTTTTTCAAACAGAAACTCTTCCAACAGCTGTTCAATTTCAGCCTGTTCAAGCAGCCTGCTGCCTGCCCTTTCACCAATAGGGGAAGTTCTGAGGAATGACTCCTGGATGATCCAA
>JAOYMU010000001.1:134500175-134517387 GCA_025802295.1 Psammodynastes pulverulentus | reverse complement strand
GGCCTGTAATTCTCAACTAGGTAGGGGTCTCCCTTTTTGAAGATAGGGATGACCATGGCTAGTGACCAGAGGCTGTGCAAGGAGCTAGTCCTGAAAGATTTTTCAACGATTATGCTTAGAGATTCTGCTATAACAGCAGAAAGCTTTTTTTAAGAAGAATGCACATAGTCCATCTGGTCCAATAGATAGTGATGGTTTTAGTTTGCGTAATGCTTTTTTGATGTTATCTTTCGACGATGTGCATTAGATAGAATTGTAGAGACTATTACAACTGTGGTCATACACAAAATTGAAGATGTCTATCAAGCCACTGTGTTCTTAATAAAGGCAATGCAGTATGTTTCTTCCTTTTTGATAGAAAGATTTGCAGCCAAGGAAAGAGGTAGGGCAAAACAACAACAACCCTAAACAGCACCTCATTCCCCTCCCCATCCCCGATCTCAAAACTAACCCCCAAAGCAAATATGCAGATATAGAACTGAACAGGATGTAGATTTAATGATAAATAACCAAAATAATGTTTGATTGCCAAATGTTTTTCACCGAGTATCCTTCTCTGTTGCAGAGTATCTCGTCGTATAAAATATATGGATATTTGAAAATATGCAGGTGCATATTTAAGGAACAAGGTAATACTTATACTCAAATTTGGGAAATATGATGGAAGCAAAATAAGTACAAATTCACCAGCTTAATTCTTAGATGTGAAAGGTGGAAGCTGAGAGCCAAATGGATTTCTATAACTTTTTCTTTTTTCTTTCTTTCTTTCTTTTGGCAGGACTCTAAAAGGTAGAAAATAGCCTTTCTGGTAGGTTCCTGCCAGGCCATTTGCAGATTATCTGCTGAGATCTGTAGAACTCAAAATAGGAAAGTGAAGATCTTTTCAATACTAATTTTTTTTTAGAAAAGAAAAAAAAAGTGTCTGATGCAATTATTCTCACAAGTGTATCATTTAAGTGGTTTCAAGTTCAGCATTATCTAATAAATAAACATAAATTATAGGTATTTTGCTTGGCTATGACACTTTGTGCAGTGATGAGGTTACGCCTGAGTTATCCAGTATAATGAATATTCAAATGACTTCTTATCCTAATGATATTAGCAACATTTACTGTCATATATTGAACATAGATATATAGAATTATTCTTACTCTTACAAGAATGCTGGTATCTCTAGAATAATAAACATGTCACTTTCTTTGTATTGGAGCACTATTTTGTTTTCTTTGCTCATTTAATTTTTTTTTTCCTTGTCAGGAAAAAAGAAAGTCATGGTAATTTTGGCACATGTAGTTATCTTTTACTCCAAGTAGGATAAATGTCTCTTTTGTTGGTGAATTGGCTGATAAGTAGAAAATAGACAGACACTAAATAATATGTTAGCAATTCTCTTCTACAAATCCAGTGTGTGTGTGTGTGTGCGTGTGTGTGTGTGTGTGTGTGTGTGTGTGTGTGTGACATTTCGGAACCACCTATTTCTCTCAAAGAGAGACTCTGGGCAGTATACAATAAAATATTACAAGATAAAAACAATATGTGCAAGTTAAAATTTAAAAGAAGCAAGGAGCACTGGTTAACTTGAAAGACAGAAGATTTATTCAAGATTTATACACAAAATTTATGCGCAAAAATCTATTTATACACAAAATTAGTGCTAGATAAAGGTCAATGGAATTCAGGGGAGGTTGGACCTGGAGCATTTGTGGGAATGCAAGAACTCTAAACTGATAATGCATTTAACCCCTCTCCCCCCAGCACTCCTGCTTTTTCTCTACAGTTAAAAATTAATTAAAAAATGAAGGGGAACTCCAGGGTGCTAGTAAACCCCATGGTTCTGTGTTCCTCTATGTTCCCCAAATAGCCATGTTTCTAAATCTTTCTGGAAAACTAGGAGAGTAGGGGCTGCCTCACTTCTGGGAAAAATACTGTTCCCCAGGGTGGGAACAATAGCAGAACAGTCTCTCTTCCTAGATCACACCACTAAGAATGCTTTAATTAAGGGGGTGTGCAGCTTATTTTTTTTGCCTGACAGGGTAGGATGGGCTGATATATTGGGAAAAGAAGGTTCCATCTTTGGCCTTCTTTTATATACATCTATCTATCATCTATCTATCATCTATCATCTATCAATCAATCACCTATCTATCATATATCATCCAGTTAACTAACTAAGGATCTCTGAATTTCCAATAAAGTTACCTGTTATATTAAATAGCAATAGCACTTAGGCTTATATACCAATTTACAGTGCTTTACAGCCCTCTCTAAGTGGTTTACAGAGTCAGCATATCACCCCCAACAATTTGGATCCTCATTTTACCCACCTCAGAAGGACGGAAGGTTGAGTCAACCTTGAACTGCCAAATTGCAGGTAGCTGGTTGGCAGCAGAAGTAGTCTGCAGTACTGCACTCTAACCACTGCGCCATCGAGGCTCTTACAAATAATGTAACTATCTTTATAAATAATAAATGAGCTATCTTTGTTCTTTTGTTGACTTTGTATTAACTGGCAAGCTCCATCAAACTCTACTTATTTCATTTTAGCAAAATTGCATGCCTATTATATGTCCCGAGATGCTCTTTTAACTAGCTGTTATTCAGTGGTACAAGGATCAGCTTGCTCAAAGAGATTGGCTTTTCTTCCTCTCTAGGTTTCCTCAAAACCTCAGAATGTGGCTCCGATTATCTATCTAATCTCACCTGAACAGGTTATGACATTTTTCTAATGCTTGTCACCGAAGTATTCAAACACAAGAAGGGGAAATAGAAACCCTTCACTTAAGCACAGTAATTCTTCCAAGTAATTCTTCTCTTCGAAGTTTCACAATTTTCCTTCTTTTCTCTCCACTTAGGTGTGATTTGTTGACTCTGCTTTCTATCCTTTTGACAGGTTTAAACAGTCATTGTAGAAGATCTTTGGCTCCAACTTCAGGAACTTGCATTGTCCAGCAGATTACTATCCAGCCCAAAGGCTCCAGATAGTCACAGTTGTGGTTCTATGTCTTTCTATAAATCATTCAGGCCTTTGGGCAGAAGTCTTTGAAATGACAACTATTCATATCAGGCATCACTTAGACAGGCTACTCCATTCGTTGGGCTCCAAGATAATGCATATGGTTTCTCCTGAAATATTAAAATTAAACCACATGAAGAATTGCTGAAGGTTTGGGGTTTGGCTAGTCCAGGAGTCAGCAACCCGCGGCCCTGGAGCCACATGTGGCTCTTTCATCCCCCTGCTGCGGCTCCCTGTCACTCAAAATATCTGCCACAAGCTCCACTGTCTATCCACTGGCATGCGATACCCCCTGGCATGCAATTTATTGAGCTTTTCGACTCCTGGCACGCCAATCATGGGTAAATCTAAGAAAAGAAACGTTTCAGAAGAAAATAGAACGTATAATTCAACTACATATGCCAGTTTTGTGGCCTCTCAGGAAATATTCAGGCACGGGAAGGGTTTTGTGGTTCCCGATGTTTTCTTTTCTGTGGGAAACAGGTTCAAATGGCTCTTTGAATGTTTAAGGTTGCCAACTGCTGGGCTAGTCTAAAGAAAAGAAAAATTAGGGTTGTATTATAGTTGTATTCCAGTATTTGAGGGGCTTCCACAAAGAAGAGGGGGTCAAATTGTTCTAGAGGGCAGAACAAGAAACAATGGATGAAAATTAAATCAAATAAAGAAGCTACCTATTAATTCCTAACAGTGAGGAGAATTAACCAGTGGAACAGCTTGCCTCCAGAAATTGTGGGCATTCCATCGCTGGAGGTTTTTGAGAAGAGACTAGACAGTCCCTTGTCTGAAAAGGTATGTTCTCCTAGTTGAACAGGCGGCTGGACTAGAAGACCTCCAAGGTCCCTTCCAGCTCTATTATATTCTAAATTCTAAAATGCTATGGAGCTTTAAGGGCTGAATCCTTTTATTGCTAAATAAGCACCAGGTGAGTTTCAATGTAATAACAACAAATGGTGAAAGCAATACAGGATTGCCTTTTACTGCTGAGATTGCCTTTTACACTCAGCAGTAAAAGGCAAATGGAGGAATACGTTTATTTTTTATACGTCTGAAAGACTTGTGATTTCTTCTCCTTTAGAAACTTCTGCTTTAAGCTTCCCAGCTTTATAATTGCAACTCAGTTTGCTTACCAGCTGCTAACATATCCCGCCAAAACAAACCACTAATCTTTGCAATCTCTTGTATTTTCAGGCATCCTATATTTTAGCTTTCCCCTTTCTCCAAGTGTATATTGTAATAATCTGAGGATATAGATTAAAAAAGTTGGAATTCAAGACTCAGGTTCTATTCAGAATGGTCAAAATTGATCTGTGTCTGGGCCATGCTGTTTTTTTCATATATTTCAGGTTACAAGTAAGTTCTTTAAATTTGCTATAGGACCAGCTTTACCATTTACCAAATCCGATACTAAAATTAGAATCATCAAGGGGAAAAAATGCTGCAGTTTTTTTAGTTTATTCCTGCACTGATTCATTTACAAGATAGTCAGAAACAGTATGATGTCCCATCATCTCTCCAGAAGTATGGAGTCTTCCCTTCTTCCTTATAAGTTGTCCTCATTTAATGATCATTTGCTTAGTGATCATTAGAAGTTATGTCAGCCCCAAAAGGCACTTAAACCTGATTTTGAATTTCCAATGAAATGGCAATCACATGATTTCATTTGAGGCATTTGGTTTACCTTGCAGTGCCCCTCAAAAATGATTGCAAAAAAAAATGTCCATGGATAAAATGGATCTGCTTAATGACAATGGTATTTGCTTAACAACCATCATAGAAAAGGTTATATAACCAAGCATTCTCACATAGTAACTTGCTTAATGATGCATTGACTTTTGACTATAATTCCAGGCTCAATTACGATTATAAATTGAGGACTATCTGCAGTGGTGGGCTTCAAATAATGTAACAACCGGTTCTCTGCCTGGTTGATGGATGAGCATGGCCATGGTGGGCCTAGCCTAGTCAGCCTCCTGCACCATTCTGGGAGCAAAAACAGGCTGTGGAGGCTCTCTGGAGCCTGGAAATAGACCCATTTTTGGTCTCCCTAGGCCTGTTTTCCACCTCCTGGGACTCCAGAGGCTCTCTGGTGGCCGGAAATAGGTCCATTTTCACCCTTCACGAGTCTCTGGGAGGCCCATTTTCCACCTCCCTGGGCTCCACTCACCCTTTTGCACTTACCTGGGATCTAAAATGGGCTGGTTGGGGACTCCTGGGAAGCGCAGAGCAGGGTGGAGTGGAGCCAGCCAGTCGCAGGAACTACTGTTTCGCCGAACCAGACTTAAAATTAACATCTGGTTAATTCAAAGAGTCCTCTCAGCAGATTGGCACATACATGTGCACAGGGCTTTTCTTCTCCGAAGAAAGGTGGCGGAACGCACCCCCCGTCATCACGCTAAAAATCCTGGAAATGATAGAGCGTGATTGGTGGAGACGGACCACGTGACACGGACTCTGAAAAGGTCCCGGAATGCCATTCCGCCGAGTTCTGGCAGAAAAAAAGCCCTGCATGTGCAGTAGGTGTGCATAGGTGCGCTTGCATGTGTGGAGAGGGGGAGTGCATGAGCGCACTCAGTAAACTGGTGGTAACACCGGTAGGAACCCACCACTGAATAGAAAACAAAATAAAAGTTATAGCCTCAGCTTTTTGCTTTACATTTCTAACCACAAGGAGTCTTACTTATGACTACAATTGAGCCAAAAACTTTTGTTGATGAGTTGTTAAGTGAGTTTTGCTCCATTTTATGGCCTTTCTTGCCACAGTCGTTAAGTGAATCGCTGCAATGGTTAGAAATATGGTTGTTAAGTGAATCTGGCTTCCCCTTTGACTTTGTCAGAAAGTTGGAAAAGATGGTCACATGACCCCAAGACACAGCAACCATCACAAATGTTAACCACTTGCCAGGCATCTGAATTTTGATCACATGACCAATGAGGCTGCTGCAATGGCTGTCAGTGCAAAAAAAATGTTCATAAGTTACTTTTTTCAGTCACTAAATGAATGGTTATAAATTGGGGACTACCTGTATTTCAAACTATAATTCAATTCAAACCTTTATTGTCAATACACAACATGTGTACAATGAGCCTCCCTTAGTGCACACACACACACAACAGAAATACATCTCAATAACTCACAGTGAAGGACAAAAAATCCCTAACCCAGTAAATCATACTAAGAGATACACAATCCTCTATACATATATGCGCATAGCATTACATTATACTGTATTGCACCAATGTGAACATGTTGCATATTGCGCCGGCCCTGCAAGTCTATCATACTACATAGTTATGATGTTATGTTGCATTCAGGAGTCTGACATGCCATGGATAAAAGAGGTTCTTCAGCCTGTTTGTACAATTGATTATGCTTCTATATCTTCTGCCCAATGGTAGGAGAGTAAGGAAGTGCTGATCAGGATGTGAATCATCCCTGAGGATTTTCCTCACTCTTCTAAGGCAGCGAGTCCTGGTGATTTCGTCTAGTGGTGTCAGAAGACAGCCCACAGTGTTTTGTGCTGTGCTCATCACTCTCTGTAATGTCTTTCTATACACAGCTGTCAAGCCAGCATAAAAGTAAAGGTTACCCTCACACATATGTGCTAGTCAGTCCTGACTCTAGGGGGCGGTGGTCATGTTCGTTTCAAAGCCGAAGAGCACTGTCCAAAGACATCTCTGTGGTTATGTGGCTGGCATGACTAAATGCCAAAGACACACGGAACGCTGTTACCTTCCCACCAAAGGTGGCTCACTATTTTTCTACTTGCATTTTTCACGTGCTTTCAAACTGCTAGGTTGGCAGAAGCTGGGACAAGTAATGGGAGCTCACCCTGTTATGTGGCACTAGGGATTTGAACTGCTGAACTGCTGACCTTTCAATCGACAAGCTCAGCGTCTTAGCCACTGAGCCACCGTGTCCCTGGAAGTAGCAGAGAGCCCCACTATTAGCACTAGGTTATGTGGTTGCAATTTCAGCTAAATCTTTCCCATGGGAAGATTTTCTTTTCCCGAGATTGAATAGGAGGGAGAGGAACCAGGGAGTCTTTAGACCATTTGAGAAAAGACAATGCAGTGATAGATAAAGTTCTTAACACACATACAGTTCAGCTACTTTATCCTCAGGATAAATATAAAAATCCCACTCCCGGACATATAATTATTGATATTCTCTTTCCCAGCAAAGGGAAAGAGATCAGTCTTTTTAAAAATACAGATGAAAATTTCAGCACAGTTCTAGATTATAAAGCCTGGCTCTCCGAGTAAAATAAATGAGTTCTTGTATATCAGTTTGTATTCCATGTAAGATGCAGGGGGAAATTTCAAGTGATCTAGTAGGAGATGCTTACAGTTCTGCTGGGTCATGTCTAGGACAGTCTGTTCCACCTGTTACATGTTTTCTGATGTGTTTCCATTTCACATCCCTGGCTCATTTCTTTGCTTGAATAAAAATGTTACTTAAAAAGGGACGTTGCATTCAGACAGATCTTCATTTTATTAGAATAGAGCTTCATGTGCTGCTTTGTGGGTTAAAAGCTCTTTCGTTTAAAGGACAGACAAAAGAACAGTTTAATGAGAAAGAATTAAGAACTTTCAATTACTGTGCCCTCTATCTGGAATACCAGTGGCTTCTCACAAAAACTTCCATTGTAATTTCAAAACCTAAATCTCTCTTGATATTGGGAGATTTGCATCTTTCTGCACTGTCATGCATTAGGCAGCGTGCAGAGAAGAAACATGGTTTAAGATGTTTCATCATAACGATAGAAGTTCCATTGCTGTGACAAATTGGCCAACAGGCTTGATCTTAGATTGTTGACCATAGAGTCATGAAACCATAGAGTTGAGGGACTTTTTGAAGTATTGAATGAGGCACTGCATATTTGATCTAAAGTTCAGCATTCTTTAAAGATCTTGTTAATGACTTGGATGAACAGTGGAAAGAATAGTGATGACAATACAAAATTGGTTAGGCTAGATCAAATCTGAATAAGCAGTTGGTTGGAGTTCGTTTAATTTAGAATCTTCTGAATCTAATGTTGGATAAATTAAACTTGAAGTTTATTAAATTAAAATTGTCAAGTCATAGGACCCTTTCTTGGGATTGCTAAAAAGTAGGTTAGCTAGCCACCTCCAGACCCTACCAATCTAGTTAAACATGAGGTAGGAGCAGGAGTATAGATTGTATATACAAAGCCTTCAACCAAATCCAGAGTTTTCATATGATAAAGGAGGACTACAACCCCAAACTTGCATAGATTGGGATGACCTGTAAATAGATAACTCTCCTTTTCCAATGCATGGTTTTGGGGTTCTTCCTATTCATCTTTCTTGTCAGATTTTAATTGGGCTCTGTTTGTTCACTTCTTCAAAGATGGGAGGATAATTTCCCAAACTGGATCAACATTTTCCAGGCCACGAACTGCTCTCGGCCTTTGAATGGGGTACTAGGGGATGTAGTTAAAAAAACAAGAGTAGCCCAGGACAAAATTTGAGTTTATTTAATTAACCTGTAAATTGAATTGAAAATGATTCAGTATAGTTCATATCAGTGGTGGGATTCATTTTTTTTTACTACTGGTTCTGTGGGTGTGGCTTGGTGGGCTTGGTGGGCATGACAGGCAGTTATTGCAAAATCCCATTCCCTCCCCACCCCACTAACCTGCTTTCCAGCTCTGTTCTCCTGTGCAGGGCAACAAAGAAGACCCATCTGATCAATTGGGACTCGGGAGGCAGAGAATAGATGGGGACAGGGCCAGTCAGAGGTGGTATTTGCCAGTTCTCCAAAGTACTCAAAATTTCCACTACTTGAACTTGCTGAATACCACCTCTGGTTCATATTATGCAATTATATGCCAGGCATGGAGAATCAGGACCACAGGTTAAGTTCCAATTAAGCTAATTTATTGCTCATCCTATACACAAGAATCTAGTCAATGGTCAATACTAAATTGGTGCTATATAAGAGTAATCGGAATTCAAGAGGGATTAGACCACTTGTGGAAACGTAATGATTCCAAGCTGATTCCTCTCTTGACTCTGTCCCCAGGCTCTGCCTGTCCTTCTACATTATATGCCCTGCTCCATCCTAGTAAAAATGAGTATTTGATAAAAAGTTCTTTGGGAACAATGCAGAAATGTATAGCCACACATGTCTATCTTAAATGAAGCACTTTGACTTTGCATAAAGCAATTTCCTTTGTCCTTTATCTCCATATTCAGAATGGGTGAATTTGACACCCAGTTCCAAAAAGTATTGACTTGCAATATCAGTGGCTCTTTAAACTTTTAACACCTTGTGTAGCCCCTTTCTTACGATAGCTTTTTAAAAAAATAACATTCACGAATGAGATGAATCGAAGTTTAATTCTTAGCTGTTTTATTCGTCGAACATTTTAAAGCTGCTTCCTCCAATAGGGAACCCTACAATGCGAACTTGCAAAGTTGTTTTAATGGAGTCAGGGTTCTGAAATAGTTGAATTGAAACCATCATGCTAAGAAAAGGTTGGCTTTTGGAACGACTTATAAAAATAATTTGCTGCAGTGAGAAATGACATTGAAAAGGCCTGGTTAACAGCCTCTAGGTGAAATATATATATATATCAGATAGATAGCAGAACAACAAGGTCCCAGTAGAAATGAAGTCCATGTAAAGATACAACTACATTAACCACGGTAAAAGAAGAAGAAGAGAGCAAATGAACAATAAGAGCAAAATTTAAAGTGAGATATCTGATAAGCAACCCATTATGAAATAAAAGGTTTGCCCCGGAGAGAAAATTAGATTTCTTCCTTTTGAGGGAATATATATGTCATAAATGGGGGGAAGGCACTTACAAAGGGGCAGGTGTTTTGATTTCTTTCAGGTTTCCTCAGTTCTCTCACTTTTCCCATTTGATGAGAGCCCTTTTAAGGTTACGCAGTAATGTGTTTTATGGCAAGTTCTGCATAATAAAATGTGTGATTAGAAATGCATTAGGATTGGACTGAAGGAGGAGGGGGAAGAGAAACAAAGAAGCACCACAAAACAGTTCAGAGATGGTTGGATGGAGTTTGCATAAAGACACTAATTTGTTCCAACTCCTTATTGTTAAAGACCACCCATCCCATAGTGAGGTTGGAGGAAAGAGCATTCAGTTTACAAGAATGGATATAGAAACATTGAAATTAATAAAGTCTAACTGCTGGGACAATCAAGGAGATGATGTACTACAATGTATATTTTCTAAACAGCAAGAATGGGACCCACCATTTTATATGTTGACTAGAACATAGACTAGAACATAGAATAAACTAACTAAATGAATAAATTAAAACTCTCTGATTCATTATGGCATATTGAATAATCTGCAGTTATATGAGTTTGGCCAAGGCACTAAACATAAAGAATTGTTTGCAAATCACAGTGTCTGAGTTTCATAAGAAAGTATATCCTAAAACTAAGCAAACCAGGTTATCATCTAGTTCAACATGTACACTATTTATTATTATCTATCTGTCTGTCTGTCTGTCTGTCTGTCTGTCTATCTATTGAATTTATATTGTCGCCTATTTGCCCAAGGCGATTCGAGATGGCTTACAGAATAAAAAACCTTTAAAACAATAAAACATTTTAAAATGATAAAAACTAACAAAAAGAATCAAATAAATTAACAAAGTACAATAAAACAAAATTCACCCCCCAACTCCCACCCACCACCCTGACAACAGCAGATTACACAAGCCATTTGATGGACTGTGTCCCAGAGTGGCAGAACCAGGCAGAACCCAGAGTGGCAGAACCAGGTGTTCAGTGTCTTCTGGAAGAGTGCTAGAGTGGGGTCCATTCTGATCTCTGGAGGTATGATGTTCCAGAGAGAGGGAACCACCATGGAGAAGGCCCTTTTTCTGGGTCCCACCAGGTGTATCTCCCTCGGGGATGGAACCCGCAATATTCCCTGCGTCCCCACTCTGATGGGTCGGGTAGATGTGACCAGCAAGAAACGGTCCCTCAGATAATCTGGTCCCAAGCCATGAAAGGCTTTAAAGGTGACAACCGGCACCTTGAATTACACCTGGAAGCAAATCGGCAACCAATGCAGCTCCCGCAGGAGAGGTGATACATGTGCAGACCAGAGTCTGCACGAAACCCTGCGGGCTGCTGTATTTTGCACCAACTAGAGCCTCCGGATGCTCTTCAAGGGCAGCCCTATGTAGAGCATGTTGCAGTAGTCAAGACAGGAAGTGACTAAGGCATGAGTAACTGTGAATAGGGTTCTAAACAGTTTACAGTTAGCATATTGTTGTCAACAAATGCAGCAGCAGTCAATTCGTACATTCAATCTTTAAATTACAGGAAAACAAAATTATGTATATTTATATAAGAACTGGACAGTTAAATGAATGGATCTGTCCTCTATGAATTCAAGCACCTTCTCTTTAAAAACAATGTATCAGTCATAATAATCTATGATAATGAATTTTGTATGCAGATAATAAGGGATGTGAAGATGTTGCTTCCTTTTCCTTGTCAATCAAATATTTATCTTTATGTTAAAATGGGTAAACAAGGGATGAAACCAGTGACAGAATGAAAAAGGCCAAGGGTGTCTACAGAGGGGAGTTTTTAAAAAGTCAAGATGGCTTGTCACAACCTTGAAATCGTGTCTGCCATCATCACTTTTTTGATCCCTTGTCGGATGCCCCTTGAAGACAAATGGCACACACAGCATGCAAAACACTTTACACCACCCCACATGCTGAGTTTGCTGGTCAAAATAAGTTAGCAGTTGGCAGTTGAATAAGCGCTAAGCAAAAGTGCTAAAGCAGAGTCAGTCTCTAAAAAGACAGGAGGATGAGAGCTTGGAAGTAGACATCTGTTGCTAGCAGTAGGCTATTGTAAAATGGAGGTCACAGATTGCTAGATCAAAACTAATAACTGGATCTGCTTTCCCAGCAGGGCCATTAAAGCAGCAGATCTACTATGTGCTCATTCCTCTCTGAATCTGCCCAAACCTATCATCTCTAGAAAACTAAGTATAGCTATTGCTATATATATATAGTGCTTCAATGTAGCTTTTCCTTGCGGTGTAATTTTGCCCCGCAGTATTTACTTCCCCCTGATCAAGACAGTGGCATCCGTAAGATGGAAGTCTAAACAGACAAGAATGTTGTAGCATCACAATCCAAGCCTCACTTCTACATATGACATCGATGGACATATAACAAGGACAGGGCTTGGATTATGATTCCCAAACCACATTGCACCAATTTTGACTTCCACCAGCCTACCAAATTATGCTGAATGCAGTTTATGTTATTGACTGCAATCTGAACGATCAAATCAGCTACGAATGTTCAGGCAAGAATGTTTCTACTAAATTTTCAGTTTGGAGCTGCACTGCCTGCTTCCAGTCCAATGTGCCAGTTTGATGGGCAATCAGTACCACCACCCCATACATCTTGCTAGGAACATACTGGTCAAATATCTCCAGAATTATGTCAGCTGCCTCTCAACTAGCTCTGTTACATGAGAATAACATGTTTGAGATACATGTTATTCTGTATTTTTACATCCTGCTGAATTTTCCTCCAGGTAGCAGTTTATCAGTATTCCTTATGTCTTGCTTCATTCTTCCCTGTCCTTTCATGTCCACTTTCTGGCTTATTTATCAAATTTATATAGTTGCCCACATTACCAAAGGCAACAATTTCTCCACCAAACAGGCCCCAACCTTTAAGTGCAACATTTTCCCCCATACTGTATGTTACCAATAGACTCCCTAATAAAATTTCTATTTGCAGAAAACCTCACACAAGTTATATAAATAGTTATTTCATTCACAGAATTTAATAGGGAATTGTGTCACTAGTGGAGGAAATAACACGTCCTCCACTCCCTACCAGAAAATCCAGATCCTTCCCTTTTATATTGCATATGGTATATTCATCTAATCTTTTCGGTGACCTAATTTTTAAAAGTTGCCTGATTCATCTATCTATGGTATTGGAGGAAGAGGAGACAGTTTATAGGTTTCCGTTTTAATTATGCTACTGCTAAAATTAAAAGAAAAAAAATTGTTTCATTATCCAGTGCTTTCAGTTGCATTCAGGTGCAACTCCCATTCAAACAAAAGAATAATAATAAAAAAAGGACATGACTAGTAGTCAACCTTGTCACTCAGGAGCAAATGAATAACTACAAAGCAATCTCTATTTCCTCAAGGACAAAAAGAAACATCTGTCATTCTGAAGGTAGCAAGATCTTTCTTATAAAAGATTTTTAAAATCTTTTTCTTTTAAAAGAGAAGATAAGCTGTGTAGAAGATACATAAAAACTAAAAGGATGAGTTCAAATAAATGTTACAGTAACTGGGATACAATATTTATGTATTTATTTTGTGTGCATCTGCTATCAAAAAAACCCTCTCAGCAGTATGGAAATATGTTTAATAAATGCATAAACAAAAGCTATGGTTCAGTGAATTGCAGACAGAAAAACATTATCAAAGATGTAGTATAGAGTTCAAGATCTGACTTTCTAAAGATATCAGAAGGATCTTAATCAGGATTTGGGGACAGGAAGATCTAACAAGGGTGGGCAGCTGAAAGTCCCAGGGCTACTAATGACCTCTGAATCCCTTTGGAAAAGATTGCAGAAGGTGAGTAGTGTTTTTTGTTTTTGTTTTTGCTATTCAGAAGTTGGGGAAAATTTAATGTAAGCCCTAAAAGAGGACGTATTAAAAACCCTCCGCTCACCAAAACAGGAAAAAGCAAAAAAAGCAAAACAAAACACCACTGTACTAAATAAGGGATTGAGCCTTGAGGTGGAGAAAAAGTGACATTCAGAATCCATTTTAACTGTCAGTGTTAACTGAAGCAACATTAAAGATTCACATGGAGGTTCCTTTTTTTAAGACTCAGTCACTGCTGGTTTTGGCCGCATGAGAGTCATTCAGCCACAGTGTACAGCTCTTTCTTGCTGTTCCCAGGAAACATAAATGTAAGTGAAATTTTCATATACTGCATATACCCCACAGCAAAGAAATAATTCAGGTAGGATCAAACAAGCATGTAATGAAAATGGTTTAACTACTGTTAACAAGTTAATTATTAAAAAATGGAAATTTAATAAAACCCTTAAAATACTTTTTAAACAATAAATGCCTTAAAAATCTGTAAAGAGCTGACAATATGAATAATTCCCTGACAAAAGGTTTTAGTTTTGCAAAGCCTCAACTTTGCTTCCAGGTCTCGGCACCAGAATGTGGCCTAAACACAGTTCAAGGTGATAACTCTCTTTTGATGTGCCAGACTGGCATCAGCTCTGAGAAGGTTTGGGACAAAATATCCTATTATCAGTCATTAAAGTCTTCTAGCAATATCTAGAGATACTGATCAGCAGGAGCAGAATTTCTGGGTGAGGATACCATTCATTTTTTTTCATTATGCCTGCCTATATTGGGGCATTGTAGGGAAATGGGAAAGGAAATGGTGAGTCCCAAGTTCAACATGTTTTAAAAAAATAGGAATAAAAGATACAAGAAAAATAGCCTTTTTAACCCTTTGAAGTAACATTATCACCCATGAATTTCATCACAAAACCTTCTGTGACCTCTTTTGTTTAGGTTGGCCATGCATCTTATCTTGTAGTAGTCCTGTTTGAAGTGCTGTCTGCTTGAACGGCAATCCAAACCAAATTAAATTCAAAAATAATAATAAAAAAATATCAGAAAGGAGAACAGAGCCTTGAAGTCATTCACTTGTGACAGGCATATATGTCACAAGGTCACAGTGACGATGGTGACTCTTGGTGACCAGATTGGTCTTTTGGCAGGGTTCCCAGTTTGCCATTGCTTTCTTTCTTTTCAGATTTGTTCAACTTCCCAATCAAGCAAATAGCTTGCTGGGAAATCAATAATCAATTGATTTCCCATGCAAGTACTAACCATCTTGACCCTTCTTAGCTTCCAAGATCCAGGAAGTGCTAGAGTGCTAAGTGTTTCTGTCTGCTGAGTCTCAATCTGCTCGTTTAAATTGTAATAATTCCATATCTGTATCTGTACATTTCTATCAGTCTTTATAAATTCTGTGCAGATCCATACTTTCTTTTTCCATTTTTAGCATAAAGTTTCTTTGGGGAGTGATGCACCATTGGTCAAGATGGTTCAAAAAGAATGATGGATTTGTTGAAGTTTGTCATTCATTTATTCAAAAGTTTTATATCCTGATGGTTCTCAAAGTGGGCCATATAGAATTTCCTTTGCAGACTTTTATCGTTTAATCTAATGGCTAAACGATTTTAGGACTTACACATTTCATTAAACTATACTTACTGTTAAGCAAGATGCTGCTGGACAGATCCAGCAAAGTTATTGTTATTATTAAGGAAGAAGAGCAAAATTGCATGCACTGCTAATTTCAGCAAGACATGTTTCCTGTTAAGATGTTTTTAAGAATATAGAATACAGATCAGTCTGATTCACACATTAGTTTCTAGCTTTGGGTTTTTGAGTGCTATATTAATTAGGGCCTTGTAGTTTGCAGCAAAATGTGCTTATTTGGAAATTATTTTTTCTTGCTTACATATATTTTTCTCTATCTTCCACTGGGATTTATTCCAAAGTTTTTTAAATTGTGAGAGATTTGCAAGGCCTATCTAGAGGCTAGTTTCTTGTATTAAATGCAACAATTAGATCTGAGCACTGTTTACTTAGGAATTCTTTGAAAAGAGTCCATTTTCTGGGCAATTACATTTAAATTGCCTTTCAGTGATTCTCCGGCACCCTTTTGAAAATCTGTACATGTGCCAATGACTGAAGTCTAACATGTAATTCAATACTTTAATTATTTTGTAAGTACAAGATCAAAGCAAATTTTATTACTGATATTCCAATGTATAAATAAACCAATTAACATCATTTCTTGATAAACTGTTTAACATCATTACTCTAAGCACTGAAGAGTATATTTCATTTTTGGAAATGTAAGTTAAAAGATTTAATGTTGTGTCTAGTTAGATTGATGTCGTTTGCAATGATATTTATAATGGATTCAATACCAATTCTTTCAAAGCCTGATATTCATTCAAGCCTGATAATTTTGGCGGAAGCATTGACAAAATCACTTTTGAAGAAATCCATACAGAACAGATAGTGTTGAAAAAGTACACCTAGCCTCTGTTTGGCCATTCTTGAGGCAAGTTTTGCAGGCAGGATGGTCTTTACATCCAATCTACTGTGACTTCTGGGCTGAACAAATATTGTTTTGATAGATGCATTACATTAAAAAAATAAATTGAAGGAGGAAGTACTATAATCAGAGTAAATTTGATTATGCCCTGGATCATCTTTCTTGAATGCATAGTAGTGGGGGCCTAGCACTGCATTGGCAAAGCATTGAGATGCTTGTGTTCACTTTTTTAAAATCACTTGCTAGGCTGCTCAATATCCACATGAAAAGCTGGACTTACTCATCAAGCAGATGGCACAAGTTCTACCTTTCTTTTCCATCTTCTAATCTTGAAAAACTGTTGAAAAATGTAACAAGCTATCTGCAGGTAATTTAGGCTGAATAAATCAAAATTCTCCAGGCAATGGAATTTGTATTTCTGTGTAGAATTGGTGTGTGATTCGGCTGGACCTCTCTTACAGGTCCAGGCATGAGTTTGGGAATTACTCCTTGACTGACTTTTATTTATGGAGATGAAGGTGTTACTAATAGCCAGACAAAGTGTGCTTTTTGCCATATTCCCTTTGGCCTGACAAATGAACCTTAAACTGATTTTGCCCCAGTGAAACATGGTTTAGTCATATCATGGTTAAATTCTTGCAATATGGGCTTCCGGTGGTGATGCGGATTGGGAAGGTCTGGGGAAGCACAGCGCTCTCCCCAGTCTGGACTTTTTCTGGTTTCGGAGACCCTTTTTTGGGTGAAATCTACCCCGGAGAGGTGGATAGAGGAAGGAGGAAATCCTGGTAGCGACGAAGGACGGTGCAGGTCCCAGTCGCGACGAGAGGAACCCTCTACAATCCGAGACGGAATGCCTGCCTAATGGCGGGCGCAAAGATCCGGCGTCCCGCTTTTTGAGAAGTGAAGCTGAAGAGTGAGTACAGGCGGACGGCGAGAGAGCATAGAAAAAATCCAAAAAGATATTTGCTGCGAGAAATTCTCCAAAATTGGATTTAAAAAGACAAACCTTGTGCAGATGGGGATAGCCTGAGG
>JAOYMU010000001.1:134453587-134466346 GCA_025802295.1 Psammodynastes pulverulentus | reverse complement strand
GCCAGCTATGCTGGCTGGGGAACTCTGGGAGTTGAAGTCCACAAGTCTTAAAACTGTCAAGTTTGCCCACCCCTGGTATAGTAGCTTGGTATATAGTAGCTTTCCACCAATAGGCTGATGTATTTGGGTCAATCAAAGCATTCGTGTAGTTTTCAAAAGCAGCCTCATGTGTTATAGGAACTGAAGCAGGAAGTTGCTAGAATATGGTATATTGTTACCAGGCCTTTCTTCTCAAGAAAATATGACACAGGTAGTCCTCAATTTACAACCACATCTGGGGCCACAATTTCTGTTGCAAAGCAAGGCAGTTGTTAGGTAAGTTACACCAGATTTTGAGAGCTTTTATTTTGTTGTTAAATGAATCTCTATAATTGTTAAATGAATCAGTGGTTGTGAAGCTTCCCCCATTGACTTCACTTATAGAATATAGAATAACAAAGTTGGATGGGACCTTGGAGGTCTTCTAGTCCAACCCCCTACTCAGGCAAAAAACCCTATACCATTTCAGACAGATGGTTGTCCAGTCTCATCTTAAAAACTTCCAGCGTTGGAATATTTACAACTTCTGGAGGCAAGTTGTTCCACTGATTAATTTTTCTAGCTGTCGGTAAAGTTCTCCTTAGTTCTAGATTTCTATTCTCCTTGATTAGTTTCCATCCCTTGCTTCAATCCATTGCTTGTCAGAAGCCAGCAGGTTGCAAATGATGCATCATATGATGAAAGGATGCTGCAACCAATGTTAATACATGCCCATTGGTGGCGCAGAGGATAGGATGCAGTAATTGCAGATCTCTGCTAACAGCCAGCTGCCTGTAATTAGGCAGGTCGAATCTCTCCAGGCTCAAGGTTGACTCAGCCTTCCATCCTTCCGAGGTGGGTAAAATGAGGACTCAGATTGTGGGGGCAATATGCTGATTCTGATTCTGTGAACCGCTTAGAGAGGGCTGTAAAAAGCACTTGTAAAGCGGTATATAAATCTAAAGTGCTATTGCTATTGCTATTAATTTCTATTTTTATGATGCCTATACTTTGCCCAGTTATATACGTACATATGATAAATATATTTGCTATTGCAGCTGCAAATATATATTTTATTTTATTTTATTTAGGTTTTATAATGTTAATGTTGTTGTTGATACAAGAATTGAGAAGGAGTTTTGTTTTTACCAAAACAAATAGGAATACACTTCTAGCAAAGAACTTTTGGTTCAGTTTATTTCTATAAGGCGGATAGATTGGAAAACACACTTGTTGCTTGAATGAGATAGGGTGATAATCTATATCAGTGATGGCTAACCTTTTCGGCACCGAGTGCCCAAAGCACACATGCATCCCCAAAATGCGATATGCTCGCATCCCCCGCTCATATACCCTGCCCTCTGTACATATGCACACATCCCCATGCATGCACCCCACCCCCACGCATGCGTAGCAGAGACCCAAAGACCAGCTGACCAGCGGGAGGTACATGCGCATGTGCAGTGGAACTGAGCTGGGGCAACAGCTCCCGTGCCCACTGAGAGGACTCTGTGTGCCACCTGTGGCACATGTGCCATACGTTCGTCATCACGGGTCTATATTAACTGCTGTTTGGGAAATCATCTATGTAAAAAAATGGGCATATTTTTTAAAAATTAAGAACTTAAAATCTCTATTGGAAACAACAGAAGCATTGTTTTTTAATTATTCATTTAGCCATGGGGTTGGGGGGAAAAGTGAGCATATTTGACCCAAGCTCCCAAAGTTTTTTATGCCTGGTATGTCCAAAATATTTCCAATGTTCTTCTATCAGAACACAGAAAACATGAGGCATTCAAATTTTATTGGAACATAGATAATTTAGAATGTTCTTGCAGAATGTTTTGAGTAGAGCTAAAAACAGAAAAATACTCTTTAGGGTACATAGAGCAAAAGCTAGATTCAAACTTGAATAGTAGCTTAGCCTTTGGCACTTAATTCATTTGCTTAATTCTTCTGTCCAGCCATTCAGAAAAATAAAGAATCAGAATAGCAGCCTAGTTACTCCCTACTAAACCAGCTTGTCAAAGGCTAAATCTAAAGTGCTATTATGTCAAGATAAATGTAATTGGCTCTTAATTATGCTACCCTCATTGCCTCCATGGGAAGAGAGCTCTGAAGCAAGGAAAACCAGTTCAAAAACATCACTTAAGAAAGAAAAGGACATTTTCTAGGGGTTATCTCTGGAGGATTATAACAAATCATTGAGTTGCTGAAAATGTAGTACCTCACAATGCTTTACTATTTTGGATATAACCATTTTGTAGATTGTTTCTTGAGTAAATAACATTATTTTTGTGCTGCTATAATGTTTTGTGGGCTAGTTTGATGGTTTTGGTACCATTATAATTTTAAAAAAGACTTTTCCACAGAATATTTTTAAAATAGTTGTGAACATGATTACATAAGATGCACATGTCATGCCAGTCATCTCTGGTCACATAGCATTTGTTGCCTTCCCATGTACAGCAGCTGTCATGCTGTAACTTTTTTAGTGACTACAGAGCACAGTATTTCAATGAACCATTTTACTCCACGCTGTAGAATTCCTATTATTCTAGAAATAGGAAGCGCTTCTTTATCTCCAGTACCTACTCCAAAATATGTCATCAGCAATTGTTCCTACTAGATTATAATTTTATTTCAGGACAAAACCCGCTATAATATTTCCTGCTTTGTAAGCCTCTTATATTATTTTCTTTCATTATACTGGACTTTTTCTTTCCTTCTGAGATTCAGCTAATTGGGCTCATTCATCTTAGCCTTAAAATACAAAGCGAAGAAATTAGACTTAAGCCCAGAATCACCCAATTATACATAAATAAACTGAATATAGTAACAGTGCAACTCTCATTTCAGGAATCTTTCCTCTTTGTCATGCTAACATTCAGTTAATGTTTTATTGCAAGATAATGGCTGTATAATTAGAAGGCTTGCTTCATCCATAGAGGTCATCTCTTGAAAGTGTTTCCCTTCTCTCCCTTCTCTGCTATTGTGATAATGTGATATGCAGTAAATTCTTGCTATAGCAGAACATTCATTTTGTGAGACATTCTCCCAAATTCAAGATTAAAGACTCAGTATATGCTTTGTTCCTAGAAAATTACCTATGTTCAACAAGGTATTGTACCACATCCATAAAGTTGGGGAAGAAGCATTTTTGAATGCTATGGTAGGTGGAGGAACATAACCTCCATTAAAATAATGCTCCATTAAAAGAAGGCATGGCTAGGTATTGAAGCAGCTTGCTAGGGAAAGGGAGTATATTATCCTGGCATATAGGACAACTTCCCTATATTCTGTGGTACCATGACTCAGATCTCTTAGCAAGTGGAAACTACGTACTATTGGCAACTCTGGTTCATTCAAAAGATACTAATGATGGTTGGGTTGGGTTATGTCAGCTCAGTTACATCAGCTCTGGTCAGTAGTACATTAGATTTTAGTACTTGTAGCACTAAATGTTTGCAGTGTGTTTTATTTACTGCGTCATCACTCTATCAACATTACAGATCAGGGGTGTCAAACTGATCTGGCACGCGATGGGGTTAGATTTAGCCCACAAGGCTGCCTTGGAAACAGCGAAGGACTGGCCCTGCCCTAGGTCAGCCGGGCACTGATTTAAAACTTGGTGGCAGCTATTTGGGCTGGAATGCAGTCAGACTTAGATCTGTGGGGCTGCTTTGGAGTCAGTGAGGGGCTGCCACCCCCTGGGTGCAGGCTGGAGACAAAAGTTGCAAGCAACATCGAGCTGGCCGTGACCACCTTGGCCACGACCACCCATTCGGCTGCGACCATCCGGCCATGACCACCCCAGCCATACCCACTTGGCCCCCAAGATCAACCACAACCCTGATGCGGCCCACAATGTAATCGAGTTTGACATCCCTGTTATAGATTGTTGAAAAGGATTTATTTACTGGCTGTTTCTGTGTTTGTGGTCTCAGTTGTGACATCGTGTATATTAAATTCTGGATATATGCTAAATAAAGCTTCCTGTTTTAGCAAAGATACATTATGATTACATTAGTTTGAGTAAAACCATACCATTCTAAATTTCAATAACCAATAAGATAACAACATTGAAATTGTACTTACTGTCAACTGCAGATCCATATAGCTATATAAGCTACTAAATATTATTTAGAATAAGGCACAGAGCAACATTATGTAGCTAATTTTGCATAAATACAATTGTACCTTAAGAGGACTAAAGAAGTCTATTACAGTTTTTTTAAGTATTCTGTTCAAGGTGTTAATGAAAATTACAGTTTTTATTAGCCACATATGCTGGTCATCCTGTTTCCATTCCCTTCACTTTTCCCAGACTTCTCAAGAGAGCAAAGAGTTCTCATGTGTCCAAAGGCATTTGATTTACTCTTCTGGAAAACCAAATATACTCCCATAATCAAAAACAAATTTGGATTGATTTATTAGTAAACCATTTGTTTGAGGGTTGTTGTTTTTTTGGCACTCCATGATATTCTCAAGGCTCTTCTTTAATACCAAAGGCAAAAGTATCAATACTCTTTGTTATCCTGCTTTCACTTTCATAGAGTATCATGGGGAAAAAACATTGCCTATTTGATTGTAAAATTTGTGGGAAAAGACATGTTACAAAATCTGAGTATCTTTTCCAAAACCTTCATTACTGCTATATCAAGTCCTAGTTTGCAATCCTGAAAGATAGAAGCCATCTATCATTTCAGTATCTTCATTGTGAATTCCAAGACTGATTGCTGTTGGCATTTGGTCTTCTTAATATTTACTTACATTCCCATTTTTTACTATGCTCCTTGACTTTCTTCATTAGAAATTCGCCACCCCTTCAAGATAGGAAGATCAGGAAATAGGCAATGCACGAATTACAGGTGTGGCACTTTATTTCTGCAGGGTATAATAACAGAATCTTGAAAGGTTGTTAGAATGTCTCACTACCCCATCATACAAGAGAATCAAGGAAAGGCTATTTGAGCTGCTTTTTGATGTCTTTTTCTTTTCCAGGACTGATCTTGCACTTTAATATGAGTTATATTTCACTATGTTCAACAGAAATTAGATTTGAAATCATATTTTAGAATATGCTTATTTAGAAAAAAATATATCTTGATATGCAACCTTCTCTAGTATATTTGCTTTTTGTCTGTATATTTAAATTAATAGCTTGCTTAAAAATGTGATATTATATTACAATTGTGTGTGTCTCTCTCTCTATGTGTTTTAAATCATGAAGCACATTGCTCCGTACTAAGATTGCTTAGTTTGAATGGGCATATAAATTTTTTCTATAGCTTATCATTGAATGATCCAGCAGTCCTAATCTATTGCATGCTAGCCCTGTAGCAACTGAATGGAAGAAAGCAGAATTCTTATTTACTTGCTTAACTGGGTAAGCCAGTTAACGAATGAGATCTTCTGCATGGAAAAGATGCTTTGTGCCATTAACAAACCATGGTTCCCTTTCATTATGTATTTAATTTACAGTGTAAAAGATCAAAGGTCTGCTGATTGCAATGATCCTTTTTCTGTCTGACATGTTTAATGCCTTCTGTAATTCCAGTCAGGGTATAAAACATAGAACCACGTAAATAAACAATTTGATCTAGTGCAAGAAACTTTAGAACTTCTTTAATTTTCATTGTATACAAAGTACACTGTAATTTAGAATGTTCAAACTTATGCACTTTGCATGAGGAAAGTTGGTAATACAGCCAATTTCCTATTCTTGATGATTGTTTACAATCTATATTTTATCCTTTAATATAAATTTGGGAAAACTGTTTCTTTTAATTTTTTTTCCAGTATCTCATTTTTATATGTTGATTAAATAACTCTGCAAGCAATATAAGTTATTGTGATAATATATAATTATAATTTATATCCACATATAATGGATGTGTATGCAATGGTTAATGGTAATATTTCTTATTCTTTTATGAACTGGGTTACAAAAACAGCAGGTCTTACTGCTGGTAGCATTTCAAAAAAAATTGCTGCAGGCTCGTGTGTTAAAAAAAGGATTGATAAAAAAAAATCTTGCATAGCTGGAGTTTTAACTGACTCTAAAAGAGTATAAATATTCAACATGTTTCCTTTAACCGATGTTCATATGTATCCTCCTATGGAAAAGGACATTACACATATACACACACACCAAAGAGTGTTAAAGTATATTTAGGCTTTAGTTCAAACAAACAGAGGCAAGAAAATATGGTATGTTCAAGGTTTAGGTAATTTAAATTAAAAAGATAACCGTCAAGAGTTCTTGAATTTACATTAAATCAAAATCATAGGAAATTGGTGTGCAACAACACTGTACCATCCAACAATAACATGTTTCTAATCACACACACACACATATACATGCACATGAGTTAAAATATATTCATCTTTGTATTTTCAGTGCCAAGTTTTAAATACCGAATCATACTTTTGAATTTTCTTTTTATTGGGAGCAGTGCAAAGAAGCAGTCATAAGATCAGTATAATTACTTCCCTGTTTTTTGCGCCCCCCCCCCTGCATTTTTTTCTTTTCTTTTCTTTTCTAAATAAAGTGGATTTTTTAGTGTGAAAGGCTAAATATTTTTGTGTGGATTTTCTTTTGTAATGCACAGTAACTTACATAGCCCCATTGAAAGGTGTTCCCTGTTGGTGGGAAATGATGATGCTTTGAAGGACTGAGGATCAGCTAGTAAATATTATGCAAGTATGCACACATTTAATCTTCAGTGTTCCTTTATTACTGCATGGTCAAAATTAGGAGAAAGTAAAAAAGTGGGCTAATTAAAAGATGTAGTGTTAAGATATGGCCCCAGAATTGAGCAGATTCTCTGCAGCAGAAATTATTCTGTGGACCTCTCTGGAAAAGAGGGCAATACTACTGTCTTTATCTAATTGCATTATTTTATTTGATTTGATTTGATTCCAGAGCAATTACAGTATAAAACAAACTTTAAATATAATAACATAAATACAAAAATACAATAAGATAAATGAAAGAATGGCAGTCTGGAGAAAATATCAACCCACAACAAAATATATCAGTCATCTCTAACAAGGGAAGACCCATCCATCCTACCACAAGGCTTGGGTGAACAACCAAGTTTAGGCCATGGTTGAAACCTTCCTGAATGCCATCAGGAATGGGAACCCCTGACACTAACCTCATTGCAGATGCGTGCATCATAACAAAGAAATCATCGTTCCTGGCTCCTGAAAGGTGACATTGTTTTACCAAGGGAACCCAGAGCATGTCCTAGGCAAAAACCTCAGAAGACAGGTGATCTCTCAAATGGGTGGCTCCCCTTAAATTATACCGGGAAGCATAACAAGTGCAGCTCGCAAGGCAGGGGTGTCACAAGGGCATTCTGAGGCATTTTGGATAAGATGTATATCTTCATCAATATATCCAGAGGTAGCACTCTTAGTAACTGACCTCAAAAATCCAACATTGATTTGAAGAAGGGAATGTACTTCCCCCGCTGCCTCCCCTGACCCCATTAAAAGTGCCTGTTATTCAAGTGCTATTAGTTTTAATATTCAAAAATTATTTCTAGGATTGAACTTTTAAAAAAGAAATTACAGCCACTTGAAATAAGAATCTGTGTAATTCTTTTTCAGCCATTGACTAATTTCTGATAAAAGTATGGGTCAAAGCAAAATTTGATTTTCCCATTTTTTTCTTAATGACATCCTATAAATGAGGTAAGTATCTAAGCAAACCTATCAAAGGAATATATTTGAATTGAGACCCAAATCAAACTAGGAGATAATTATGGCTTGTTAGAGTCTTAGATCATAAAAATCATAACTTAAACAATTGTGCTGAAAAAAAAATGAGCAGCATTGCTGGGAAACAGGCACACCAATAAAAAAATAACATGCTTGAGAAGGCTTTGTATTTTGTTGATTAGGAGAAATGCAAACTGCATACTAATTCAGAAGCATAAATTGTTACATCTACCAGTAGAATGATAGATACATAGTGCCTGTTCCATGAATTTTCTTGCTGAAGAAAGTAGAACCTGAAATTGTGACAGAGGAATTGCATCCCTGATGTAATTTAAGTATTAAACACCTCTGGGGATGGTTCAGTGCCTACACAGATCTAAGTTTACAGGATCCAGTGGGGCAACTCTAAGCTAACATGAGGACTTTTAAAATATCCCTTTAATTTGAGGAATATATGGAAATGAGAACAGCCCTCCCGAGATTTTTCTGATACCCTTATCTATCCTGGACACCATACAATAATTCATGCATCTCTCATGATCCTGCTGCACCTGAAACAAAGTTTTGTTGACTGTATTCTCCAGGGAGGGAGTAAGAATAAAAACAAATTGTATGCATTTCTGGCATGTTTGCACATGAGACGTATTGTTCAGGAGCTTTTGATGTCAATTTCAGATTAAATTCTTGTATAGGTCTCATGACTTTTCAAGGAAAGCCTACTCTTTTCCTGCTCTTGTGTTCTGTTTTGGCATTCTGATAACATAATACTCGATCAGATATGATCTTTTGTGTATTATGTTGCCAGATTCATTCCCGGTACAATGTGGGGAAAGCAGCAAGTTTGGTCTTTCTCTCTGAACAAAAAGAAAGAAAGAGAGAGAGAGAGAGAGAGAGAGAGAGAGAGAGAGAGAGAGAGAGAGAGAGAGAGAGAACAATTTGATGATGGAATCCCTTCCTCAGCTTTTTTTTTTAAAAAAGAACTTGCACCCCAAAATTGGTTATCCTGATTTAAATAAGGATTATGGAAAATTTGATATATAAGATTGTTTGAAATTCCAAAAATCCTTTTCACTCAATTGTGTATGTGTGTGTGGAGGGGGGGTATTTGCATCATGATTCATGTAACAATACATGAATCTTGATGCAAATAACACAGCTTACACATTTGTGGCAGACATTATTATGCTCATACTGTCTTTAATCAACATCAATAGAGCTATGTAACTTTGTGGCTCTTGCTTTTGGGGGATCCTCTTCAATTGTTGGAATTTATTGGGTAAGATTTCCACCACAACACAATGACATCATGGCATGCACAGTATTATTTTGAGCCATTATAGCTTCATATAGACATCTATGATCTTCTGTTAAAAAGTCTGACACTAGCTCCAATGAGATATAGTCTAACGTTCTTTGAGCTGATTCTGCATAATATCCAAGAAAGGAGATATAGCCAATTAAATCTGAAGCTCCCTCTAACATCTAGTAATTACCCTCCCCTGAAAAGGAATTCTCCCAATCCCTCTCCTTGTCCATTCTAGAAACCAAATCAGAACAACAGCAATAATAACAAAAAAATCAGATACCGCAAACAAACTGAGAAAAAATGCCTTACATATCAAAGGAACCACCCCAGACCTTGTACTTGTACTCCCCAGTGATGGGGAGGTACTGGAGGTTCTATCTTATGTGTTGAAAACTCATCCTTTCCCAATGTATTCTACCTAAATACAACTACTTTTTCATTGAAAAGAAATGGACTTGAATTTTCCTGGTGACTGCTTTCCTTGAATTATATTTATTACTAGAAATACTTGCAAAATTCCTTATGGTTGTTCAAACGATCAAAAAAAATATCAACGACTGAAATAACTTTCAGGGCAATCAGACGGAGATGTATGTGTGCTGTTTTGAAATTCCACTTTTCATTTAAGATGTCTTCCCTGATCTTTACATCTGCATTTATATTAGCTTTTAGACACTTCCAGTCTAATAAAATTTAATGTATATAATGGAAAATAATTATTTGCAAACTGTTCTCATCAGATCAAAGCTAAAGGGGCTATTTAGGTCATCCAATTGGTTTAAAAAAGTAAAAATATTTGAAGAACAATTACTTTTATTCTATTTAATATTAATTTAATATTATTTCTGTTAACAATAAGTAAATATTGTTTAATGTTATTAAATAATACTGAATATAAAGTAAGTAAAAATCTATTTCTCAACCAGATCAAGAAAAATTACTTTCACAAACATTTAATTATTAGTAAAATTAACAAATAATTAATTCTTTTGTTAAAAATATATTTATAAATCTTTAATGCTTGAATATTCCCTGTTGTCTCAAGATGGCAAAGAAACAAGACAGTTGTGATGAAAGCACAATTTCATTCAAGTTTAATTTGATCTTGTTCTTTAACTTTGACAGCTTGGTTCTGATTGTTCCATCTGTTATGTACATGTCTTTAAGTGACTAAATCTCAAGGGGAAAAATAACCCATTCTTCAGTGAGTTGGCACATGTTACCTCATTTTCAAGAAATCATTATCCTGTCTCCCTCTGTTTCTTTGTTGAAATATGAACTCTAATTTCATGAGGCTTTTAAAAATTAAATGAAATTTCCCTTTTCTTCATTTGTAAAGAATAATTTTACAAAATTCTCAAATGTCTATAAAAGTTGAACAGAAGTAACTTGATTAAAAGGAAAGAACACCAAGTTTTGAAAGTTCAGTTTTATAAAATCTGCCTTTGAATTCTTAGAAATTCAAGCCTATCTGTATATGCTGAATTAGAGTTTCTGTCTTTTTCTTCTAACCATTTTTACTAATTATTTTTAATTAAATAATGTTTAATAATTACATGGTAGAAAGATATAGAATATTCTTTTATTTTAAGAATAGGTTTTCTATTCAATTTAACTGATATAATTGGATGAGAGTTCGATGAGAATTTCTTTCACCTCAATTTCTGGAAACATGTTTCCTTCCATAATATTGACAGAATCCTTCCTAGATGAAAATATTCTTAATTTTGCGATAGTTTGAAGAAGGAATTACAGTATCAAATCCTGTTGTTTATGTTGTTTATTTTCAAAAGTAGGGTAAAAAACATAAATAATATTGAATCATTAAAACATTGAACCAATTTCTTTTAAAACGTTTAGTTAAATGCGCTTGATTCCATTGAACTCAGATGATCAGCAAAAAACTTATAATTTGGAGCAGATCTTCATTGCCCCATAATGAAATAGATAAGACTGGATTCATTTCACTCTGATTCTGGATATCTACATATCTTAGAGCTAAGTTTATTTCTTCTTAGTGCTTGTCTATTGTAAAGGGTAGCAACAGAATAAAGCAAATTATTAAAAATGTTTAAATAAACATTACAGAGAGTAGATTAGGTGGAATTTTCAGACTAACTTAACTCTTCTTGAAGAATTAATCCTGCCAAATTTTATATTAATAGGCTTGAGGTAGGATTATACACTACAGGATTGAGAATTCAAAACAGAATGAGCCAATATTGCTTTTTTGGACAGAGGCATGACGGAGACAAGGAGGTCAAATGATAAAAGCATTTGCAACACAAGAACTGTCCTTTTTTGTATGTGCATTTTAACTCCACAATAAGAAAGGCGTGGAATATGTGTTACAATGATGCAACATTGCTTTTTCATTTTTTCAAAAATGCAAGTTCCTGAAGATGCATCTTGAGTTTTCTAGTTTAGAGTGCAGGAGAAAATGAACAAAATACAGGCAAAAAGTCTTCAGTTTTGTAAGGATAGGTATGGATGCTGTAGAGTTAAAGCATCTTAATGAATGAAAATAGTTTTTTGTTTGTGTGTTCTGTTCAACTGACAGCATATTCATCAAAAATACAGATGTGGATATATATATATATATATAAACTACAGTGTACTAGAATCAAATGGCTAAACTTTTTCCAAGCAAACATCCAATATAATATTTAACACCATCTCATTTCTGCTGCTAGGAGAGAAATCCACCAAAGATCACTGAATAGTAGAACAGTCCTTCAAACATTCCTCCCTCAAAATTTTGGGTTTTAGTAGGTAGACAGTCCCAGTAAATCCATTAAGCATGTTTACTAGTTATAGATGTCGCAACTAGTTGTGTTAGAATATGCAGCGAATCAATAATTAAATGTCATTTTCCATTTTTTATGTTTTCTATCCACACTGATTTTCAAATATACCTCTTCAGCCATCTGTACAGATTCCAGAACTTTTGGAATAGGGCAAGTTATCAATCAAAATTAATATTAAATAGTTAACAAGCTATCATGGAAACCTAGCATGTACATCAATTAAAAATGTTTTTGTTTTTGTCAAGAAGTTGGCAATAAAGCTGCCTGTAAAGTAATACAAAAATTGTTTTTCTATAAAAATGTGGGAAATTTATTTTGTTTTCTTGTGCTTCTTCTATCTGACTTATCAAAAGAACATAATTTATTGTATCAAGGCAATATGCATGAATGGAGAATTTTCAGAATCAATAATTTTGTTCCATCTGTGCTCTGGCTTCAGTTGTTGGTCCCTGGTCACTTAATATAGTATTTTTAGAAAAAGAAGTAGCATTTCTCCCCCTTTTCCACTTCTGTATTATTAGGGTGTTTTTATCTATAAGAGGGATGGGCAGCATTGGAGAGATTAGAATGTAAAATCCAGTTTTCCAACTTATACTATGCTGTTGAAAGCTATCAAGTGATGTGATAATGTTCCTGGATGTCTATTTTTAAACAATATTTTAATGGTGAAAACAGGAGTGAGAGGTTTCTGAAAGCCAAGCTACTTTAAAATATCACCAATACTCGAAATGAGCCCCAAATCACAATCCTTAGGCGTGATCTTTAACTAGTTCATAGTATAACAGAGTTGGAAGGGACTTTGGAGGTCATCTAGTCCAATCCCTGCTCAAACAGGAGAGTTTATTCCAAATATTAGCCTCTACCTAGGATCAAACTCACAGCCTCCTGATTGTGAGG
>JAOYMU010000001.1:134438685-134449179 GCA_025802295.1 Psammodynastes pulverulentus | reverse complement strand
CGTCACGTGACACGGACTCTAAAAAGGTGCCGGAACGCAGTACCGCCGAGTTCCGGCCGAAAAAAAGCCCTGGTTATAACTATAGTGATACAGCAACTGATTTGGCCAGCCGAAAAAGTCAACGCTGTGCACATGGTACATCAGGTATACACCAGTGTCCAAAAAGTATCAGTGAGTCCTGAGAAATTCAAATACGTTTTCTCCTCTGCTCTATGCAATTAATTGATTTCCATTCAACCTGCAAAATACTCCGAATATTAGGTATTCCAGTGTACATCTCATTAAGCCTTTTACAACTTGAAATATACACACACACACACACACACACACACACACACACACACACGAGACTAATTGCTATTAAAGCAGATTAGTTTTAATTCTGCCCTTCAAGTCTTCTGTGGCGATCTAGAAAAGGGAGGTGAGAAATGTTTTAGTTAATACGGTATTATTAACATAATAATCATATTTTCCATTTTCTATCTTCTCCCTAATTTGAAGGAAATGAGCCAAAGCCACATAACCTGAATAAAGCCTAATTATGTACTTAAAAGAATTGCTCTTCCTATATTTGTTTTAAGGGTAATAAAGAAAGCCATGAAATTGAGCTCAGAGTATCTATATTACTGGCAACATTTTGAGGAAAATGGCTGTTTCAAAGTAGTACTAAAGCTACCTCTCCCGTGATGAGAATTTGGATGCTCTTCCATTTTTTTTAATGCATGGAGGGATGGGTTGGCATCTACCTGAGTCACTGTTTCTTTTTTCAGAGAAACGCAACCTGATCATCCATGCTCCAAAAAGTGACAAGTTATTGATTTTACTTTTTCCATTTTTTTTCCAGCTGTCTATATGTGCGAAATGGAAGAACAATGTCCTCAGTACTTTGAGAATAAAACTGAAGAGAGCTGGTGCCCTCTGTCTGATTTTTTGCCTGCTTCAAAAGGAATAACATATGAACTCTGTGCTGGTATTGTAGACCAGCCAGAGCTCTCTTTGGAAGAAATCGCTTGCAAGGAAGTTTTAGAAGAATGTGGCTATGAAGTTCCTGTAACCAGCCTAAAAAGAATCACTTCATACAGGTTGGTAAATCAATGATTTTCAAAGATTAATCAAGATTTTGTAACATATGTTGCAATCTGCTAGATACTTTGACAGATTTTGTTTTTCCATTGGGTTTGTGTGTATCCTTGGTTTGTTTGTTTTTTTCCCCAGTCCCAAGTTCCCAGTAAAAGTAACAGATTCTTCAGGCCTTAGTAGATAGTTGCAGCTAGGCTGCAGTCACAAATAGTTAGAATGACTGGCCTTTATCTTTGAGCATCTGGGAATTGGTGGTAGTGACATCTGCTACAAGAGCTCGGAAGATGAAGGCAAGAAGAAAGAGAATTGTTCCTCTTTGAACTTCATATCTAAGGCTTCGGGGTAATAAATCCCTTGTAAAGCACTTATCAATTAATTATAATATTACTATAGTGCCATATTTGAGAATGATTTGTGATATAAAAACAAAAGATGCAATGATACAGCCCCCCCCCAAAAAGTTCAAATTATATCAATTGAACTGTCATAATACTGAAATGTATTATTCTGATCCCATTCTGGCAATCCCAAATAAAAAGCTCTCTGCAACACCATCATTTTTTACAATCTTTCTAAGAACATCAAGATGAAAGAGCAGCACTTACCTCTAAGGATCCCCTATTACCTTTTCAAAAGCAGGGCAGGGAGCCCTTAAATACCCTTTCATTGAATGAGCATAAGGAACAGGAGGGGTCTATTTACAGAAGGTGGTCCTGAAGATACATGGGAACTAAATCATTTAAGATTTAAAGAATAAAATCAGTATGTCAAATTATAAGTGGTAACTAGCACAAAACCTGCAGATTTGATATATTGCTGTAACAATTCTGATCCATTAACCCTCAGGCCATGTACCGGTATATTAGGTTATAATAATTTAAAGTCTAACATAGAGAAGGACGTGATTTACCATGGCCAAGAGTTTTATGGAGTGAGTGACTAGAATAAATCAAATGAATAAGTAAATAAATAAATGTTCTGCTACTAATAGAACTAAGTAAAGATTGGGTGACCACAGTCAATCAGTAGCTTTGAGTTATGGACTTGCTTCTTATAGGAGGAATGTGCAACCCTTCCAGACTAAAATACTGTCAGCTGGTTTTGGGACAAAAATTGCAAGGAAGACAGAATGCAATAAAGGCATAATAGAAGCCAATATCTTGTCTTCTGTTTGGTTTTATGTAATATAGAGAATTCCTTAAAACATACAATACTTATATAATCTAAGGACACATTGTTACTATGCTGTATGCATACACAGTTTTAAGGTATTTTTTGATATACAGTAATTTGTTTTTTCAAAACCACATATAGTAATAGAGATAGGAAAACAGAATCCTGTATATATAAATCTATAATAGTCATCTAGTGACTATAATAGTCATCTAGTGGCTCTCAAAGGATTCAAAAGTTTCCCAGTTGTGCTATTTAATTAAAACTTAAGAGAGAGAGAGAGAGAGAGAGAGAGAGAGAGAGGTCAAGGACAGAGCTCAAAATGTTCTACATGCTACATTTTGTTTATTAGTAATCTACTGGCTGTCTCTGGTCAGTAAATATCACCATAAATCTAATCCAATCTGCAACCATTATAACCATGAACAAAAAGGCAAGGGAAAAATGACATTTTTATCACAGTCTGCACAGGAGCTGCAAAAGAAAAATCTTTACCTGTTTTGTTATATAATTGATAAGCAGCTTGCTTCATTTTCTTCTTTGCACAGAGTTGATAATATCTTTAGCTACATTTAATTTTCATAAAACTCCATCAATGTCCTCTTACATTCCAGATCTGCCACCAAGGAAGTTTAACATGACTTTTTCACCAAAATGGTAGCTCTATGTGCCTCGCCTCCTTACTTTTTTACCCAAATTGGGATCTCATCACATTGCATATTTTTTCTTGCCAGTAAACAGCCTTTGAATTGAGCCAGAGGTAGGGAAACACATAACTGGATGAAATTGTATAACAAGCAACTGGTGAAACTTGAGTTGGGACTGCTGTTATCATCAGCATCACCTTGAAAAAGTCCCTTGCTGCTTACTTTTGTTTGCTGATTCTTCAAATTAAAAGCCCAAGACCACTCCAGTCAAAGTCAGTCTAGACACATGGCTAAATCACCTATTTACTGCCAAAACTGATTAAAGAAGGTAATGCCAGAACAGTAAACAGTATTAGCCCTTGACTTCCTGCAGATGTAGGTATTTAGAACTCTCAGATGTTGCTGCCTTTTTAAATGCATTTGTTGCCTACAGCAAACACTTCTATCCAAACACACCGTTTCAAGATTGTTGGGGTGGACCATTTTCTGGCCCTAGGGTAATGAAGGATTATTTCAGTTATTAATTATATTATGGGATCTGGTTTTTTTTTTTTATTCCAAAGTTTTGTATTGTAAGGATTGTCCTTACAAAGTATTGTAAGGACAACACCATTTTTATAAGGGATTTAATATTATTGGTTTCATTGAAATTCAGTCAGAAATGAGAGGAGAAGCCAACTGTGTGTGTGTGTGTGTGTGTGTGTGTGGAGTATTTGGAATTAAAGAAATGTCAGGAATTAAATACTTTGAAATGAAAATGTGCTCATAGCCTTCTGCCTCCCCAGATTGCAGTCTTCTGAAAAAAAGCATCTGTTCTTATACTTGGAAATGCATTTCAAAATGCATGGAGAAAGTGGTGACTTTAAAAGGAAGCAAAACTTTGCTTTTCCTCTTGACAACTGTGTTAAAGTGGACAGTAACATTTTTTTTAAAATGAAGGTAGAGGAAGGGGGGAAAGGGGGGAATTAAGTATAAATCCTCAGCTGCCAATCCTGGCAAATGTTGTTTCCTGTTGGATTAACAAGCTATTTGCTTAAAGAGAGAGGACACTGAACAGAGGAGAAGACTTTCGCTACTCCTTGGAGCCACATTAGAGGACTAATTTTATAGATGAAAAGGTGCTTTTTTTGGTATGGAATAAAGCCTGCAGTTCTAACCAGGGGTGGAATTCTACTGGGTTGGCCCGGTGCAGGCGGACCAGTAGCGCCGACAATAGTTGGGCCCTCCCACCCGTCCATGCGCAATACTGATCATCTATCCTCTCACCTGATCAGCACACACAACGGTTTGTCATGCCTCACCTGTGAGTTTGATTGTTGAGCACGCACATAGCAGTTTACCGCCCCCTCAGCTGTGTTTGTGACAGCTACGCATGCGCGCAGCACGAAGCACGCAATCACTGAACTGGTAGTGGATCCAGTAGCATCCCACTCCTGGTCCTAACCATGCTTTGTTGGGAATCAACCTCATTAGACTCAGTACAATACTTTTGAGGGAAAATGGATAATCACATTTTAAAAGTTGCATCTTGGAATTCTGTTGTACACAATGTATCATTACAATTTTTTTATCTGTAATTTAGAAGTCAACCCTCAAAAAAGCTTTGATGAAGTAAATTCTTCCTTACCACCATTCTAATCCACCATGTGGTATTAGATTATATCTGTATGTTGTAAACTAGTATTAGCCAAATAATTGGAAAGAAAGGTAACGCTGACATAAGAGTTATTGGAAAATTTATATACATGGGATGCTTTGTGTTCTATATGTATTTGAGTGGAGAGCCATGATAATAGAATGTCTTCAAGATAATTTCTCTTTTATAGTTCGTATGTTCCAGTTTCCCTACAAATGAATCCACACCTGGGTTAGTTGGAAAGATGTATGCATTGTTCTGAACTGAGAATTATTTTAGGTCACAAAAGAAGGCCATAAAAAGCAAAAATATCCATTATAAAATTATTCTGGGCTAAACATTGGTCGATCTAACACCAGTTTTGCTGCTCTAGTGACAAATCTAGAATGCCAGGTTCTTTCAGCCTTTTGCAACTTTGTAATCAGAAATTTCAGGGTTGATTTATGTCTGTCAATTTCTCTATTATGTGAGCATTCATCTACAAACCATCTTTTCCCCCCCATATCCCAGTGAGTGCTTGACCTTTGCTGTAATATCTGCTAATTAATTGAACACTGTTGGTCAGGCATGTAATGCTTGACACATACGCATACATGTAATGTTTACATTGTCAACCTATCTGGGAATGAATACCTCCTTCTATGACCTTCTGTCATAGAAGAAACAGAATTGGTAAGAAAAAAGGCATCTGCAGATGAAATGAGTAGGATACCCTGATAAGACTGAGATGAGGGGAGGGGGAGAATTACATAATGTGATTTGATATTGACTTGGGGAATTTATTTTTTTATCATAAATTTATTAGAATCTAAAGAGTAAATGGCATAAAATAAATTGCAATCATCAGTTCAGGATGTTGCTAGCTCTCAACAGTTCAGAAATGGTTGCAGCTAGCACATTAGAAGTTACTATAAGAACAGATTACCCCATGCTACCTAGAAATCTGGAGAAGTCTATAGACCTGCTTTCTCAGAGAGAATGCAACCTCAAGAGCCTGGTTTCTTACTGACAAACAGCACTTTTTATTTTCTGGATTTAATTGGTTTCCCCTCCTATAATCCCATTATTGAAGTTAGTCAACTTTTTCAGTTAGATGGCAAGGAAAAGTAGACATCCCCCATCTTCAAACTGTGGTTGCATTTCAAAAAGTATATTGGATACAATACCAGAGCCTCGTTTAATTTTTAGCTTTCTAAATTAATTTTCTTTGATGTTTCGCAAAAATAAAATATAGTAAATGGAGTATAATCGTATATAATCTACTTATTTTTGTGCAGTGCTACATGCTGTATTGAAATCTATACATGAATGCAATTTTAACCTCACTATACTGTGGTTAATGACCGTAGTATAATTTAGTGGAATCACCTGCTAGTACACCTGCCTCTACAGATTATTAGAGTATATCATTTTGTGTCAATTGCTGCTATTCTGTGGGTACTGTTTTCCTGCACCTGCTACTTATAGCCTCAGAATTGTGTGAAGGTCTAAGAAATTACCTAGGGAAATTACCTTTATTGCTCACTGATTGTCTGTTCCTGGATTTGGAATGTAATTCAAAGAACATTATGCATCTACATAAATGTTGTATAAAATGTTTTTTATAATCTACATTATAGATTCTCCTAAATTACATTCCGTTAAGGAATGAAAGTTAAATTTTTACTTAAGCATGACATTTATAGTATGATTAATGAGAATCCATTTTTAAGCATGAATATGAAAATTCAGTAGAATTCAGTAGAAAATTACCTGCCTTGTTCTGTTGTTATGCTTGGAGCTGCCCTGTTGATTGGAGGAAAAAGGAAAAGGTCTTACATGAAAAAGTGTTAGAACATTGATTCTCCCAATAGTAGTAATAGAGAAGCATAAGGAAAAAGGGTAAGGAAGTTACTTGAGATGGAATAAACTAAATTACGTTACAAAATATCACACAAAAATTTATGGACTTTACTAATGTAAAGTATGAAAAAGATGTTTTGTAGAATGATCAAGGGAAAGAAGCTGAGGTTGGGAAAATATAATGAAATTAATTAGTATATGAGAAACATTTGCTGCAAAAACTGAAGGCAAGAAAAAGATAGTTACATTTAGAGAAATGAAAAAGTAATGGTAAAGAATGTAATTAAAGAGCAAAAAATGATTCATGTTAAAAAGGCAGAATACAGAGTAATTTTGGGGAATTGTTAAAACTGATTTGAAAGTGGATAAAATAACAAACTATCGATGTAGTAAGTAGAATTAAGAATGAAAGTGATTATTTGGGTTTGTAGTTAATGCTGGGAGGAGGATTTGTTTGGGAATGATTGGAGAATGGAATTAAAATAAATGATAATGTTAGTGTGCAAAGAAAAATGATAAAAAGGGAATAATACATTTTGAAATGTATTTTAAAGCCCCCAATAAAGTTGCAGGTATAGCCAGTATAACTGAAGAAATATTACATGGGGATGAGTTACCATGTGTTAAGATTGCATCTGTGGCTGATGTTTGGAAGACTAGCATTTTTCCTTTTATGAAAAGTGAAGTGAAAGGTTTTCCACATCTTGGAAAGGAATAATGTGCAGCCTTTCCCTTTGTTCATCATTTTTAAACAGCTCCATTTATCTATACTGATGGCTCTGAAAAAGATAACAGTAGGAATTTACAATGGATGAGATGAAATCTGGTTGAAAACACTGAAGCTTATCAAGAAAGCTGAAAGGTTTTTTTCTTGAAGCTATAGAGCTGGAAGCTGAGCATCCAAAACGCAAAAAGCAAAATAGCAACCAGTTAAATATGCCTACAGCCCCAGCAACTGAAGCAGATAAAAATAATGCAAGGGCAAGGCCAGGAAAAGGTCCAGTGGTCACTGGCCTTTGAAGAGGCTTGTAGTTGGACTTGAAATAGAAAACCAAAACACATCCTAGGGAGACAGGCCCAGGAAGGGGCCAAGCATGTGAAGTAGTCCTGAAGCAGATTGGTATGGTGATAAGTGGCCTAACAAAGGAGGGGGACCAGTGGGGGAAGCCTGTTGAAGAAGCCCCAATAGCAGGTATCTATCAAGAGACCCAACAGCAGAAAGCAGGTTCCAGGTGAGAAGATGCACCAATGCAGTTCTCATTATATCACGTAGGCATCTTAAAGCAAGCCTTTAGTAGTCTAGTAGGCCACAAAGGGGACCAGCCTAGTAGTCCACAAAGGGGCTTGAGGAAGCACTGCAGATAACCAGGACAAAAAATGAAAATAACATTCCTTGGAAGGCAACTCCACCCTCTAACCAAATTCCCAAGTGGCCAACTAATTAGGGTCAGTTGTCACCTGTGCTTGTAACCATCCTGAGTGAAGTGAACTATAAAAGTTAATACAAAAAGCACAGGGAGATTAATTTGTTAAATTAATGTGGTTAATGTGTTTATTGATGTATTTATGGAACTCCTGTTATATTTATATGATGGATTATTCTGGGTGTTGTTGTTTTTTTAGTTCAGGCTTCCTGTTTACATATGTTTAATTGTTTTAATTGTTTTCTGGATTTTATAAGCTGCCCAGAGTCTAATGGTGTGGGCAGCTATAATAAATTGAATAAATTAAATATGCTGGCAATTATTTGGCTGAATTCTGCTTGAAAAAGTATAAGGTAAACATAAGTCATTAAAAGTTCAAAAATGTAGTCTGGTTTTATACCAAACAAAAGATGTATAGACAGGTGTTTGCTCTTGAAATATGGTTTAATATGAGAAGTGATAAATTGTACTGCTTTAGAAAAAGCATACAATCAGGTGAATATGTTTGACTTAGAGAATATTTTGTACAAACTTGGACTTCAAGACTAGTTGCTGTATGTAGTAAGAGCACACTATGAAGTAAATAGAAGTATGCATCAGAATAAACAGGTTGTTTACCAAGTGGTTTGTAACTGAGCAGGGAGTAAGGCAAAGATATACAATAACCTCTTGTTTGTTTAAGGTGTTTATTAATAAATGTATGAAGGATACTTGTAGTGACAACGGACGTGTTGGTTGAGAACATTAATGCAGATGTACTTTTGTATGGAAACAAAACAACATTGCTGGCTGAGACCCCAAATTGTTTGTAGTGAAATTGGATAGATCGCCTGGTGTAATGGGGTAAGAATCTGAAAATAAATGTATCACAGATCAGGATAGTTGTACATGAGAAAATGAAATGTAGGATTGTAAAGATGAATTTGTGTACCCCGGAAGAATATTTACTAAGCATGGAAAATGAATGGGAAAAATTAAAACGTGCACATACTGGTAGAAAAATAGTAGATAGTAGTGTATGTGGTCTATTGCAAGGAATGAATACTTGCCAAAAGAAGTGAAAGTGGCTATGTAGTACATACTTACCCACTTCGTTAAAAAGAAGTAAAACTTGCAATGTCAAAGTAATTTGAATGCAGGAAAAACGGGTTATTTAAAGAGTGTTAGTAGTAAAACAAGCATGAATACTTGATGAATGAATGTAGATAGAATACAAAAGCAAGTGGCAGTATATTACAAAAGCAATATATTAAAGTGGTTTGCCCATACAGAGAGAATGAAGAGGGCTCAAATTTCAAAACAAATATATGAAAGAAGAGTTACTGCATCAAGAGGATTTGTGATTGCATGCTGTTTATCACATCTTCCAAAGTGAGAGTTGAGAAGTTTAAACAACAAAGGGCAACATATGAAGCAGAGTATGGACTTCTATTCTGCCACAATCAGAAGAATCTTGGTAGTACATAACACAAAAGTTTATGAATAGACTGAATCGATAATGAAATGGATATATTTACAATATTTTCCTTTGCTTTTAATTTCTTGTTCTAACGTATTCATCACAATTTCTGGAAAACAAATAATGTGTATACATGTAAATCTAAGGTTTACTTAATCTTACATTCTTTGTTATTTCTTTTTCATCCCACAAGATCTGGAGTTGGTGTGACAGGATCAAAGCAGACATTATTTTACGCGCAGGTAACTGATGACATGAAATCTAGTGAAGGAGGTGGCCAACCAGAGGAAGGCGAACTGATTGAAGTTGTGGAAATACCTCTGCAAGATTCCATGAAATTTGCATACGATGAGACTTTCCCTAAAACTATGGGAGTTATCTTCTGTTTCATGTGGTTCCAGTCCAACATAGCACCAAAACTGCTAGAAAAATAATGCACTAAGAGATTCTGAAGAAATGAAGCAGAAAGATGGGACCTTATTGGAAGCAATCTTCCAGGACTGTCTAGTTCTTAAATTTGTTATAGTAAAAGTTCGTAAAATTCATATGCTAATAGTGGCAGATAAGTAACTCAAGCTTAAATATGTTTTTCATTCCATATTTTATCTCCCATAGAAAGAATTTGAGAGAAAGACGTTTGCAATACATGAAAGTTGCCCAGTCAGAAACACAATTTTCTGACAAGAACTAATAGGCAATCACAAATGGATGATTTATCGTAAGATAATAGAATTTTGTCAAAGAAAATGTAAACATCAAGAGAAGAACTGGCAAAGGATTACATTTGTTAGTGCTTACTTTATTTTCAATTATTAAAAAGGTTTAAAGTAGACAAAAGAATGTATGGTTCTGAACATTGTAAGATTGAGTTTGAAATAGAATTGTGTACAGTGATGAGTATGCAATTGCTAAAATGTATAATAGAATTTCTGCAGCTCAGGGTTGACCTGTGGAGTTCTTGGTACTCTCTGAGATTGGTGATCTCCTTGCAGATGTTTTATTATCTATCTAGGTAACATCATCGGTGTTTGTGAGTGTGGGGCTTGCTCTGTTTACATACAGTAGCTTACTCTGCCAGTGTACATATAAAATGTATGAACTTTTACTGAAATTTGAAAAAAGAAGAAAAAAGTTTTATTTTTAAAATTAATGTTTACAGGGCTTTTCTTCGGCGCCGAAAGGTGCCGGAACGCGCCCCCCGTCGCGTGCTAAAAAAACCCGGAAGTGATAGCG
>JAOYMU010000001.1:134388871-134403698 GCA_025802295.1 Psammodynastes pulverulentus | reverse complement strand
AACCGCTTAGAGAGGGCTGTAAAAAGCACTGATAAGCGGTATATAAATCTAAAGTGCTATTGCTATTGCTATTGCTACAACCCACAACCTGTTTCATACAAACTTCTCCCCAGGAAGTTCTTAGTGCTTTCCATTTTGTGGAACTAACCCAACATGAATGAAATTAATGATGAGAGGTATAAGGTAAGCAGCAAATATTCTGCTTATTTTTAATAAATATATTTTAATTTATATAGCACAGAAGTTGTCAAATTTTGTGATAAAATAATTACCTATTGTCAGTTGTGTAAGCAAAGTGCAGAGCAAAGCCAGAGTGAATTTGATGGCATTTCTGCTTTGCCTGTGTTGGTTCAGTCATGTTTTCTTTTTAAAAAAATACAACCCCATCTCCCATTTGTTCAGAATCCCTTGAGTATCCACAATTTAAGAACTTCTGTTTTTACTCATGGTTTGCTCAATTATGGTTTATTAAATGAATCATGTTTGGCTGGCTCCAAAGCCATGATTTATAAGCCCCAAGGCTGGGTTCACAGGTTGTGTTTAAGGTGCAAAAATCACTTTGCAGCTCAGCATGTTTATGTTCTTAGCATAAAGAAGCTGCTTAGATTCCTATTTCCATTTTCATAGACTTTTTATCTAACCAGAATCCAAAGACATGAATTTTGAATGCTTGTAAATGAAAAAACCATCATTTATATGAAGACTTTTAAGCCCATGGTACTGTACTCATTCTTTTGTGTGGCCTTTAAAAACAAAGACCGTTTTGATAAGAAGAGTTTTTATCTGAAGCTGGGGGAAACCTCAGTCTGGAGATCTATTTGCTTTCACACCTTCCTTGCACTGATGTTTTCAAAGGTCAATATATATTTTTTCTAGAATTTATCATTCAACTGGCTTTGTAATTTAATTTGCACTACAAATGAAATACTGTTTGGGAATGCTTTAAAAACTGAAAATACCTTAAATGTAACTGATTTACGTATTTTTTGTAAGGAGAGCTAGTCACTAAGTAGAACTAATGCCTTTAATTAACATGCAGCTCCATTAGACTTCCATTTTGAGGTACCCCTCTCTCTTATCTTCCAGTGAGAAGAAACCCCTCCCACATTAACCTCTGCCCTCACATTTCGAGGTTTCTATGCATGAATTTTCTTTCCTGACCTGAGCCTGTATTTGGGACTCTATTCATAGGCAGCATCCATTCAAAATCCTTGCAAAATTATCAAAACCTAAATATAAAATTTAAAAAGTACACTATTTAAAAAACTTCAACAATAATCACAATCTGTTTTTTTTAAAAGGACGTGAAAGAAATGTCTAAGGAAAGGGTCCGCAATACAATGGGATTTTCTACTTAGCCACAGTAAGAAGCAGAGAATAATGGAGATTTCATTGATTTCCTTCTCTCCACCACCACCCCTCCATTTACTGTAAAGTAAATTGGAGAAAGGCTGTGTAACAGGAAACTTAATGCTCTTCATAGGAGCTATATTTAGGCAGACTCACTGACACTATACTGCCAAGTAAAATAAACATGCTGATGGAGATGGCCACTCTTTTGGGACGATCAGCTTCATCATCATGGCCCTCAATGGCTAAACAAATTATTCTGCAGGCATCCATATAATTATTGTTATAAAAAGATAAAGTCATGATGTCAAACTGAATTCATATTGCATATAGTGCAGCTATATCGATAGACACTTTAGATATCAGAAAATTCTTGCAATGAATGCTAAATTTAATTAGTATATTATTATCTAAGAAAGATAGCACACTGCAAGATCAGACCACTCATAATTATAATTTAAGGGGCATTCTTCTAAAGTTATATTTGGTGCCTAAACAAACTTCACGTGCTTTTGACACAGCTTCCTATTTAGAAACTGTAAATTATAAACTATTTACAAACTGTAAAGTGTAAACGGTCATTTTCTTGAAATATCTTAACACAGAAATCTAAGAAACATTTCAGTTGTTATCTGTGGAAAGCCATCAACATTAAAACTAGCTATTGAGTAGTCTAATGTGTGATACACTGTATAGTATGTGTATGTGAGAACATAAATGTTATAAAATGTGCAGATATGGGCTCAATACCAAGTCTGTTCTAAACACATAACTGAATTGAAATGCAGCACACATTTTATTTTAGCAGTTTGACTCACAGGCCTTACCTATTCAGATCTTGTAAATTGTACCCAAGCATAGGAACTTGGGGTGTGGAAATGAACAAAAGAGTGTATAGTAGTCCAGGCTTTAATGAAATACTTAACAGCATGTAGTCCCTCATGTTTCCAACAGCCATCCAGAGAAAGACTTTTACACACAAGTGAGAGCCATAATTTGTTATCCTTTCATCAGATTCAACATTTGCCTCCTGAGAGACCATGATACCTTTTATCCTGTTAGAACTGTTGGTGTTCACAGAGAAGGTAAGCTAGGATGACTTCAACATGTGAGTCGAATTGCATGTTCCAGGTGTACCTAAAGTAAAATTCACAGAAGGATGGGGAGCTAACTTAACAGAGTTCACAAAAAAATGGAAATTCTATTGAGGCTGTGTGTACCTATAGAATCCTGGAACACTGCTGATTTGAAAGCCATTCAGAGAACATTTTCCTTAGTTGCTTTTAACAGAAAGATACATATATGTGTGTCAGTTCAGCATGTACCTTGTCTTCTCCCAAGGATATCTGCAGATTGTGGCTGTACCCACAAAATCAAGCTGGTCCACAATCATGGCACCTTTTTACAGGTGTCCTAATGCATGATTGTAGTGGACATCTTTACTTTTGTAAGCCCCAGGGTCACCCCTACTGCGGTAGATTCGAAGAGAATTGGGCTGTCTTTGTTTTGCTATCTTAGCTCACTTAGCTCTTATAGTGCTATATTTATTTCCCAATTTCCTATCGTTCTATTTCCAATTTCTATTGTAATCTACTTCACTTTTACATTTATTGTCTGTTATCAGTTTTTATCTTCCACTTCTATTATCTTTCTCTTTGTCATTTTTCCTTCCATTTTTGCAGTCAACTAGTTCCTGCAACCACCAACTGGCCTTTATCAGTAGCTTAGCCTGCCTGCCTAATCTTTCAGCTATGGAGTAGATAAGAGATCATGGCCCTTTCCTTCCCTCACCCCAATCCTAAATAATGCCAACCCCCACTGCCATAATTGTCTTTTGTTAATGGCAACTACTGAAATCTTACCATCCTTTGGCTAGTGCCCATTGTCTTTGATTATACGCAATGATTATCTGCTACAATGTTCTACCAATCAATGATTTTTTTCATCTTCAGCCATAATATTACTAGAGCTCACAACAGATATAAACTTAATGTTAACCGCTCCAAACTTGATTGTAGAAAATATGACTTTTACAACAGAGTGTTTAATGCCTGGAACACATTACCTGATGCTGTTGTCACATCCTCTAATCCTCATTCCTTTTCCCTCAAACTAACCACTATAGACCTCACCCCATTCCTAAGAGGTCTGTAAGGGGCATGCATAAGCGCACAATCGTGCCTACTGTCCCTGTCCTATTGTTCTGATTTATTTGTACCTTTTTCTTGTATTCTTACTTATGTAACATTTATTTGTATGTTATGTTTATTCTTATATTTATTACCTTGCAATTGACAAATCAAATCAAATAAAATAAAATAAATAAATATGCAGGCACTTCTCCTGCCTCTGATGATGGGTTTGTCTAGATGGCTGTGAAATAATATTGGGGGAGGGGAGATGAAAACTGTCAGAATCTGGGCTGTTGGCACTTTCTTGCTTCTCCAGTCGAGCATGTGGGCTGTCTCTGGCCAGCAGCTCATATTAGTTAGGCTACTGCTTCACCATGTCTCTGCTTGCTGCTTCCACAACTGCTCCATGGCTGACAATGCCCTCTACACTGGACTCCTCTGGCTTCGCCACCACTCCCTATCCCTAAACTCTGCCACAGTGTGGTGGCACTGTGGCTCTTCTACCATAGCTGTGCATATTTGTTCTTTGGCATCTTCACGGACACATCCTTCCCTCCCCCATCAAATAGTCACTCCCACCAAAAGAAAGACAATCATGTTCCTGTTTATAAGGGCCAGCTCCTTCCCTTCAAGAAAATAAAGGCATACATGCAGGCTGTTTGGCCTTTTTGGTCATCCTATTACAATATGATTATGCAATATGAATCCAGTCCTCTTAGAAAAATGTGATTGGCACATGCATTATTCTCTCCTTACCTGCTATCAGAAGCTCTCAAGCCTTCTGACGATAGGTAATCTTTTTTTGTATGCTGTAGCACTCAGCACTGACCTCTCAATGATCTCTGCTGATTCCAGGAAGACTCATGCAAGAAATCCACTGGGAGAAGCAAAAGTTTTCTGCAGTTTTTCCTACAGGATTCTAACAGCAGACAAAGCACAGAGATCATAGCGGCTGAAGCTAAAAGTCAGTTTCCTGTGCTGTGCAGTCGGCACAGGAAGGGTCAAGCAGAGATCTATTGCCTCTGTGTCACTATACAGGTTTGGTGCGAAAGATGACTTTCTGGAATGCAGCAAATTTTATGCATAAAAGAGAAAAAGTGGAAACTAACCTGCATAACAGCCCCCTCCCCCAAGTAAAAAGTTGGAAACTGTATACAGTGGTGATGATATTAGCAACATTAGAATACATAGCAAGAGCTCGAGAGTTTTTTTATTTTAGGAAATTTATTTGAAATTGCTAGTGGTGGCTGTCTTTGTCCCAACCCCCCATAGCTTTCCTTTTCTGCCTCTTCCCCCCGCCTCCCGCCACTTTTTTTCCCTGAGCCATACTCTTTTTTTTCTACCCAAGGAAACCTGGAAACCACACATTTCACAGTGCAACTATTTAACTGTCCATCTCTGAATGACAGTCGCTCTCCAAAGACCAGCTTTCCACAGCTCTGTTGCATGAAATCTCTTGAGAAGGGAGGAAGCTAATGCCAGAGATGGAAACACGAACCTGTCCAAAACTCATGCTCTGCCACAGAGCTGGGCTTGTTTTCACCGTCAAGCTTCTGAATGTTATAAGCACATCTTTCACAATCTGCACTTATCTCTCATATATTGCAAAATTCTGCAGATCCACTTGACATTATAGTTTGGGCTGTAGTCCAGTTTGAGCTTTGTGTTTTGTCTGAGCTTTGAATCATGCTAAAAAGCTTGATGTAGCTTACTGATCAGTAAGGTTGTTTTTGCTCAGTGTTCTATGTGTCACTGCCATGGGAGCATGGAGCGGTGGGATGTTGCTGGTTCGAACCAGTTTGCACGAACCAGTAGTTCTGATGATCAGCTGGCTCCGCCTATCCGCCCCTGCCCTATCGTGTCCTTTATTTCCTGCTTTATAGCTCATCTCAATCATGTGGCACAGCTGATTCCCCCCCATTACAGTTCTACTTACCATTGCTGACTTGGAAGGTAAGCAGCTGAGCTTCTAAATGCTCCATTTTCAGCACTACGTGCAAGCGCGCATGTGCACTCACCAAACCAGTTATTAAACTGGCAGCATCCCATCACTAGAGCATGGCCAATAGCATAGACATGTATTAAAATCCATAATGACATACAGCAATAACAACAAATGTGACTTGATATCATCATAAGGATGACACCTTAATGTACTTGTGTTATGACATCTGATGCAAGTACATAAACTGTCATTTAAGTGCACATGAATTGTCGTTTCCCTCTCCCCATGAACACTCATGGCCAATAAGGATGTGGACACCAGGCTCAGAACTTACAGATGTTGTTCTGCTCTCCCTCTCGCACGTTCAGTCACTCAGGAAGCGGGCTGGCTCTTTCTTTCAGTGTCTGCTGCCTACAATCTTTTGGTGCTCTGCTTTGCTGGCTGGGGAATTCTGGGAGTTGAAGTCTGCCAGGCTTAAAGTTGCCAAGGTTGGAGACCCCTGCTCTAAAAGTAATCATATGTGATTTGAATTCATATATGAATTATACTTACAAGTCAAAACATAGTAAATAAAAAAAAAAAACCCTTTCACCGGTACTTAAAAAGCAGCAAGGATGTTGACTCTGGATTAAACCCATTCATCTGCAAACTGCAGGAAACAGTGGGAAAACTGCAGCTCGTGCTATTTTAATCATTTAAGAACTAAACAACTCAAGAAAGAGTTAATGTCCCATTTTCTTCTTGATGAAATGAACCAGCTTGTAGAAAGAGGGAGGTAGAAAGCATGAACCTTCTGTTTAAAATTATAGTTGTAAGCAAAGGGTACATCAAGCAGGCCATATTAGGCAAAGTGCAATCTTTTCTTGTAAAAAGTCTGGAGAAAAGTAGTGCTGCTGACCCCATTTGTAATCAGTCCGCTCATATATTTGGGATAAGGAAAACAACTACAGATGTTAGGAGTAGAGAACACCCCAGCCTTCTGGGTCTCCCAAGGGGTGCAAAGATTGGCATACCACTTTTGCTAGTTGTAAGAGATTTAAATCTTTTTAAAATCAAATGCATGAGTTGCTTTTTAGCTATAGCTTCCATATGCCCAAACTGACACTTTGGCTTTTTAGTACAAAACAATACTTTCATCATTTCTGACAGCAACAAAAAAACCTAATGCAGCAATGAGCTCCTTGGTGATACACTGGAAAATAAAAACAGTTTGAACTGGGGTTGATGAACAAAGTAAAAGGTCAGCAGTTCTCCCAGTAAGGGATTTTTTTTTAAAGAAAAAAAATCTTATTGTCTTGCCGTTTTTAATTTTTAATCATGGTGTGGAATTGAATTTCAATTTCAGTTGTAGAGCGATCAAATAGAAGTTTTAAGCATATCGTTTAATTGGTGCACATTGGCTTATTTTTTAATTTGTATTTATTATTTTATTTTACATCCCACTTTTCTTTCAGGAACTCAAGATGTTTCACATCAAGTAAGGAAGATTGAGTTGGAATATCATGACTTGCTACCAAAGCTGGTTGCCTCCATGTTTGCTCCAGTGGTGGTTTCCTACCGGTGTTGCCACTGGTTTGCTGAGTGCGAGCATGCAAGCATCCCCCCTCTGCGTGTGCATGCTTCCCCTCCCTTCCGCGCATCTGACACACCGATCAGCTGAGAGGACTGATTGGCACAATTTATTTGTAATGCCATTTTTTTGCTACTGGTTCGCCCGAGCGGCAGCTTTTTTTGCCACCAGTTCGCCTGAACTGGTGCAAACCAGTAGAATACCACTTCTGGTTTGCTCCAAATCTTAATGTAGTTTGAATGCAATGATACTAACAGCTACCAAATGACTTCAGCCGTATTTTGTAGAGGTTAAATAGGGTCCCATATTTTTCCAGGCTACCCAAGATATGGTTTAGGCATTGCCTAGAGCAAGGACATGAAATAACTCATCCTAGTCTTTTATGTTAGGTCTTTTTTTCCTAAAACACTGCCTAATAAGCCCATCATAATCATAAAGTCTAAAGAACTAAGGATGTTGGCTTCAAGAGTTTAGTCCATTGTTGGTTGTCTTCGGCTGACAAGCTGAGCTGAAATACTCAGCATGCCAGCCCTTTGGGCTGTAGCCAAGATCAAAGAAACAGCTGCCTGCTGAATCAGCATCTGTTATCTAAAACACGCTGCCTGTGTCTCATTGCTACATCTACTCAGCGAGAGTCCTTCTAAGTTTTGTTCTGCTTATGGCTTGACTAGAACAGACAGCAATGATGGTTTACACACATCACAGATTTCTAATTTGAAGGAGTGGGACAATTACACATGGGTATTTTCTTACCGCACGTATACTTTGCAATGCATGTTTCATAAATTGCCCAGCACTTGTTTACCATACAAGAAACCATGTCAGTAATGGGCAGGCAACACATTCTAATTCCACATCAAAGCATGCTTGCTGCAGAAATTCTGCTATACGAGTAAGCAATATAATATGATTGTAAACATTATAAACTGCATTTCTGGTCCTCCTAGAAATGCTTCCAATTTTTGCCACACTAGTTAAACCACAGATCATATCTCAAGTTCTGTATTTTGTTCTGGACAATGGATATAAATAAATTGAATCAGAGCATAGAATTTATAGAAATTGATTGAGTAAAAGGAATGTTTTGCTTGTAAAAGAATACTTTTCTAATATTTGAAGAGCTAATGGGTTTACACATTATGCTAAGATTGGGGGGTTTTGGCACAAATTAAGCTAAATGTGGTTTATTTGAAAAAAAAAATTTAAATAAATAGTGGGGTAGTGGTTAAGGCATGAGTTCAGAGAGTCATGAAGCCAGTGGGTGACCTTGGGCCAATCACTTACTCCCAAGCCCTAGGAAGGAGGCAATGACAAACCACTTCTGAAAAACTTTGCCAAGAAAACTACAATGACTTCTTCCAGACAGTCTTTGAGAATCAGATACAATTGAATTGACGAAGAAGATTGCTCACTTACATTTATAACATCAATAATCTTCTCAATAATCTCCATCAAGCCAACCACATGCTCTTCTTGGAGGTATTTGCCTGCTTAACTTCTACAGGCCTGAGACCATCATTTTCACATGTTTAAGAAAGCAGAATGATTGTGCTCACATGTGGGTGAGTCAACTGCGCATGTTCACTTATTGTTTAGAAAACCAGAATTTGTGTAGAGACGTATTTAACTTCTTGTTTCAGCCTACCTGCCAGCAATCCTCTATGCCTCCCCTGCTATGCATTATGAATGTGTGATTGTTTCATGGAGATAAACAATTGTCTGCAGCCTGTTCTTCATCTATCCAAAGTTCCCTCTCAAGCATGTTGCTCTTTAGCCAGCCTGAAATGTACAAATAGCACATTAAAAAGTGACGACATAAACAAAAAGAAAGAAGTCTTCCCCACTAAGATGTGAAAAAACATAAATTATCAGCCCTTTAAACAAATGGTAAAGACTGTCCATATTAGGCTTTAGAGCCTAATGTATGTATGTACACATCCCTTGTAAAAACCCTTCTATTCCAGGGACTCCTGATTTGTATATTTTTAACGTTTTTGTGCAGATTCAAGAGCCTGCAGCTACAGTTTCAATGATACGCCTGCCTTGATGTTATAATCCAGAGTGATTCCGAGAAAGACAGTTGCAAAGAAATGCATTATATCTGGATTTCCTAGAAAACAGAAGAATTCAGCTTGCATCCATTCCTATCAATTCCCTAATTCCAGAGTGCTATTCTTAACTGAGAGTTCCCCCACAGATACAGATTTTTATTTGTTACTATTTTTCAATTACTTTTATTTCCTGCTTTCTCTCTGGAAGTTTACAGTTGTGTACAAGTCTCAGTCCAACATGTTAACTAGGAAACCATCTAGATATTTGTCAGCTTTGTTTAATTTTAGGAGTCTTCTTTCTGTTTTTGCAGATCTGTTAAGTGAGGATTTGGGAGTGTGCCTGGTTGATAAAATGGGGCAGGTTTTTTTTGTTCTTGTGAAGCCATCTTCAGAATTGGGTTTGTTCACTCTATGATATCTGCTATCTGAAAAGCTTACAGTATAGTAATTTAATAGACTCCTGTGGGTAACTATTATAATTTTCTTCAAACATCTCATTCAGAAGAGATTACTATGATGCTCTTTATCATTGGTACCTCAAACAGTTTTGGAAATATTTAAAAATATATTCAATCTCTACTTAGGACAAGCAGTGGGGGCATTTTGGGGAAGAAAATTGGTTAGCAAAAGGAAATGGCTATTATATTTCATTTGGCAAGAGCATTTTTCTGCTTTTAATTCTCTGCTACTACTGTATATTTACGGAAGAAAAGAATGTGTACAATTCTGACATGAGATTAGGAGACAGCCTTCACCTTTAAACGCAATATCTATTTTTTCTCACTGTAGTATCCTGGAAATAATAGGAATATCAAACTGGGGTTTTGTTGATTATTGGCCAACTGTCTTACATTTTTCAGTTTCAATCACTTTCCCAGCTGAAGCTTCCCTAGGCAGTTTGTTATCCAGATCTACAGAAGGTAACTATTTGCACAATCCTGGCAGAATCTATCTTTCTCCAATTGGGAATTATTTCTGCCTGGTGTGTTTGATTATACTGTTCATATTAGAATCTATAGGGTGCTGCATGGTTAACTTGACTTTTTTTTTTTTTTTTTTTGCTAGATTGAAAAAAAATGATGCATGTTTGGCAAAGTGCAATGAAGAAGATGAGATCTGAAAACAATATGTAAAATGGCAGGATGGAGGGCGAAGAGACCACTGGAATAACCTTGGATAAGCTACTGGTGATTGCTCAGAACAGGTGATGGGAGTGAAAGTTTGTCTACATAGTTGCAAATTGTTAAGTCCATCTCTCTGACACTAACTAACTAAAGCTGCATGAATAGAGTGGAACTTCCACTTATCACATAAACAGCAATTGTTTGTGAAAGTGTCTTTGCCATGACAGATTTGTCTCTACAAAAGTGGCAGTGACAAATGCAAATGAGGGCTAATTAACGTTTTCCAGCAATCATACTGGCAATGTTAGGCTGGTATTCATGTCATTTCATTCCTGGTGACAGTACTGCTAATGGAACTAAGTACAGATGGGTGGCATGCTTAGCAGAACCAGAAGATAACAGTTGAAAAAGTATTTATCAGACAGAGAATCAGATTCAAAGGGTGCTGAGAAACAAATGCACAGTACATGCTGGGGTGGGATGGTGGTGTTTGAGCTTGATTTGGGAGGAAAAAAAATCAGAACAAGGCGTTCTAGCTAACAGAATTTATGACACGAGGCCACTTGGCTATGTGAAACACCTTTACTGATTAAGCAGAATTCCCGTATGAAAAGATTCTGCCAAAACAGAACACCTGCTCCAGGAGAAAGGGACATATTATTGGCTTTTCCTATGTTCTCTTCAGTCTGTTATGTTGCTTTGTTGCCACCTAAATCATTGTATGATTGTGTCATATTGGAGAGTTCACTTTAATTCACATTTAGGGATGGAAGATTCAAGCAGATTTCTCAAAAAATGGCAAGTATTTGTGAGTCTGTTACATTTATTTCCACATCATTTGATATATGTGGAAAAAATGCATTTATTACATATGTAAATCTTGAGCAGAGGTCCTAATTCTCAATCCCTATCCATTTCATTGGTCTGGTCCATTCAATTTTTACATCAGTTTGTAAGCCTCTTATATATAAATCTTGAGCAAAAAATGCCATCAAATTTTTTAGAAGCCCAAGGGGTGCAAGTTGTGGACAGTTTGCTCAAAAGATAGTTATACAGTAATTGCAACAAAACATGTAGATTTATATTCAACAAAACACAAAATGGTGGATTATGTTCCTGTTGATCTGATAATTGTATTTCTAAAATGCATCTCTTCAGGATAAGTTCCCCTTGAGCTAGGGAGTGGAAGGGCTGCGTCTGGAATTAGAATAAACATCTTGCTTTCTTTTAAACTTGACAATAGAGATCATCCCTTAAGTGCTATTCCGTGATATTTGAAGGTTGTGTTTTCTCAACTTTGGCAACTTAAAGATGTGAGGACTTCAACTCCCAGAATTCTTCTCCCAGCATGCCTACCATACTTGCCAAGGTGAAAAAACATTCTTCTAAGGCATTTAAAGTTCTCAACAGTTATAGGGTTGATTTCTGTTCTAAGTAGCACACTTTCCTAAAGATATCACTATTCTACCAAGAATACATTATGAATTTGTAATCAATAAAACTGGGTATTCCAATTTAGATTAGAAGAAGCTTATTTTATACTTTTATTATCTACATGGACTGCCAACCTTATCAGAAACTGAACCTGTGAGCATTTATATGCCAAGCAGGGGCTCTGTTATTGCAGAACAAATACTTTCCAAAATAGAATAGAATAGAATAGAAAAACAGAGTTGGAAGGGACCTTGGAGGTCTTCTAGTCCAACCCGCTGCTTAGGCAGGAAACCCTACACCACTTTAGACAATTAGTTATCCAACATCTTCTTAAAAACTTCCAGAGTTGGAGCATTCACAACTTCTGGAGGCAAATTGTTCCACAGATTAATTGTTCTGTCAGGAAACTTCTCCTTAGTTCTAAGTTGCTTCTCTCCTTGATTAGTTTCCACCCATTGCTTCTTGTTCTACCATCAGGTAGTTTGGAGAATAGCTTGACTCCCTCTTCTTTGTGGCAGCCCCTGAAATATTGGAATACTGCTAGAATAGAAATAGAAATAGAAATGCCTTCCACAATATTAACAGACTCACCAAGCTAGTCCTACCAACAATATGATTCAGTCAGAGAATTAACAATATGGGATCCAACTCATTAAAGCAGGTTGACTGTGACTATTGATATTCCCTTACTTTATACAGTCATGGGAGGGTTCAGACTTTTCCATGCTTGGTTTTTTTCTAATAAGCTTCACTATCTCTACAACAATTGTTTCTGTCACTGGACTGGATCCTTGATATTGTATGTATAAAAATGGAAAAGGCACTTCATGAAGGAGATTTAAAGAGGACTTTTTATAGGCAGTTATTTTTTTAGAGAAAGAGAGGCTTCTAGCCTCTCTCTCTCTTTTCCTGGAATAATCTGAATGGAGCATTACTCATGGCCTAAGAATTATTAGCCCATGATCAAAACAAGGTTACCTAGGAGCAGAATGCTATTAAAATGGAAACTACCGCCAGTGTAATTTTGTTACAGAGGATGGTTGCAGTTAAAAGCCTTTTAGGAGTAGGACTCTTTACATCCTTTCTCTTGATGAGAATATTCTCAGATATCATGTTAAATGCAAATGGCTGCTTCTAATGGGTTGGATCTTGACGTCAAGCCATTTGGTAAGTACCATCTTTGAGGTGCTGAAAGATGACAGCATTTTAATTGTACCTCTGTAATCATAGGTTCCTTGTGCTGGAGAACTATGAATAGAAAGATGGACCACATTTACTGAATATATCTAACATCAATTCAATAAACTGCAAGTTGAAACAAAAAAGAACCACCCAAGCAAATATGAAAGCCTGATCTTAATGCAACTTATTGCATTTGGGAAAAAATTAATTAATTTTAAAAAGCAGCAATCCTGCCTCTTAAACAAGGTCCTCACCAATTTATCTCATTCTTCCTGAAGTTTCTCCTTAAGCCATGCAATGTTCTCAGCCTACAAACCAAGGCAATCTAGAGGGGGAGGGGGGTTGAGGTAAATAAAATCAAGATGGTCCCCATAACCATATAATTGAAACTTATTTTTACATTCAGTCATGTCCCCACCCCAATGTTTTTGACACCCCTCCTCCTCTTATGAACACCTCTGCACTTAAATCACTGTCTATTTCTACTCTTTCCACTGTCTCCTGCTCTTCAAGAATTTATGTGTTGAGACTTTTTGAAAAAATTGAATCATCCTTTGCCTGAAGGGTGCCTTTTGAACTTGGGACATTTTATTTTCCTTCAGGGAATCCTGCTGCCAGTGCTTTGTTCCTAGTACGGTAACATTTTGATTTCAGTGCACCAGTAGTGGTGGTGTCAGGACCTGTATGATCCAAGACAAAACAAAATTGTTGAGACAGGGCACTTGTGTTCAGCAGTTTAAAAGAGCTGAAAGCAAAAGATTGGATCAAAGGTAAGCAGTAAGGCTTTACACCACACAAAAGCCCTTCTTTCCTATGTTGAGACACCAAAGCTGTCTAATTTAGACTGAGCTGGATTCTTACTGCTTCCTTGAGTTACCTAAACCCTCTTCTGTCTTCTCCTATTGTAATAGTAGAGGGTCTGTTGTCAGTGGTGGGATTCAAATAAGTTAAAACCCTGCCCTAATGACCAGCTGGATAGGCGTGGCTGGGTGATCATGTGACTGGGTGGAGCTCAGGCGATAATAAGTCTGGGCGTACTGCCAAGAACCTTTAGCTGTTTTATGGGTTAACCAAGAGGCGGTTTCTGTAAGCAGGGCAATAAAGGTTAGGCTAGAAACAACACCAGAATATTTCCTTCCTGCCTTCCTTACAGGATTAGCCCTGTAAAATGGAAAAAAAACAAAACGAGATTTCTTCCAACAACCGGTTCTCTAAACTGCTTAGAAAGTTAACAACCAGTTCTCGCAAATAGGTGAGAACCTGTTGAATCCCACCACTGTCTGTTGTGGTCTTGAGCAGTAAACCTTGTCAGATAATCTTTGCCTCTTAAGCTACCTTGCAGTGAGTCTTGGCTTTGCTGCTACATTGCTTGAGCATTCCTTGGACAAATTAGTTTTTAAGCATAGCTGAAGGATGGTAGCTATTTTGGCTTTTTGTCATCTGTCTGTTGCAGCCTCTTTCTATGTCTTAACAGTTGGGCTGGCTCACTAGGCAGCATGTCTCCCACTGCATTCTTCACCAAGCAGCCATTGAGGTTCTACTCCAAATGACCATTTTTCAAAGATGTGTGCAATTGTGATCAGAAGGGATATTAATTATTCTGACATCTGCTGGGAATCTAATTCTGCCAAGCGTAAACAAATTCTTGTCTTCTCTGACTCACAACTTCTGTGGGATCTGGTATTCTAAATTTAATACTTACCAAGGAATATTTTGTTGAAACAGTGAAAATAATAATGTATTCCTTGGGGAAAGGTTATTGTATTATTCTTGAATTTGTAATATCCAAAGAGGATGAACTATCAGACTTGCATACTGGACTTCAGTAGAAGAGATTTTCATTTATTTATTTATTTTATTTGTCAGACTTATATACAGCTCCATCTCCGCAGACTCGGGGTGGTTCACGGCAGGGTAGAAAGGTAAAACAAGTTCACATTTATAATTAAAATACTTATTTAACTAAAATACTGCTCTATTTAAAACCCTAACTAAAATCTCATAGTCACCCCAGGCCGGCCTGCCGGAAGAGCCAGGTC
>JAOYMU010000001.1:134347147-134369296 GCA_025802295.1 Psammodynastes pulverulentus | reverse complement strand
CGATCGTCCGGAGAGGTAGGAGGAGAACCACCGCAGAACGGTGCCCCTCATCCCCAACCCCTCCAGACGATGCAGTAGGATACCATGGTCGATGGTATCAACCATCCATGGTTATGTATTTATCTTAAGTTACCGTCAATAACTAATCAAGGAATCATCAATGCTTAATTTTCTCCCTCTTTATTCTCTCCTGCACTCACCTAATGATCTAAGGTTGCACTCAGCAATGGGATGTAACCGGCGCAATAACCAGTTCGGGAGCGCGTGTGTGCACTCTAAAAACACACGTGCGCCGCTTCCCAGCCTCAGCTGTGGCTTGCTGTAACAAGCAGCGTCAGGAGATAAAGGACAGGTAAAAATCAAGGCAGGTGGGAGGGCCAGCACTAGTTTTTGCTTCTTGTTCCTCTCCGCAGAACGAAGACTTCGGGTAACAACCGGATTGCACGATCCGGGAAGACCCAGCTAGATCCCACCTCTGGTTGCACTACTCCTTTGAACAACCACCTCAGTAATGATATTGAAAAAGTATGCAGAGAAGACCAACTTGGTGAGAAGCTTGGAGACTAAATGCTGCGAAGAACAGAAGCCTAAAGAAGAGAAGACTAAAAGGAAGAGATTATTACAGTCCTCCAATACTTGAAATGCAGGAGGAAATATGTGGATTTATTCTCAATAGTGGCAAGAGGAGAACAAGAAACAATGGGTAGAAATTTTACCAGGAGACCCAAACTTGAAATAAGCTGCGAAATCGCCTGTTTCCTGAAACTGGATGCTTTAATATTGGAGGTTTTCAAACAAAGGTTGTTCAGACATTTTGTCTTGAGAGGTCTGAAGATGGCTGTCTTGGCCAGGGGATTGAACGAGAAAACCTCCAAGGTTCCTTCCAAGCCTATGATTCCATGGTTTCTAGTGAAAAGGGCATGATGCAGAAATACGTATGTCCCACATCTGCTACAAGAGGAAAGAGGGTATTAATGCTAGCAACCCACAGCATATATTTGCAATCATGAACATATAGCCAAGACTGGAAATCATACACATCTTCCAGGAGGCTAATTGTTTTCTGTCAGTCAACTGCACTGAATTTGTAGATAATGGACCCACATAAACCCAATGAATGAAAAGGGAATAGCATGAATTTCTTCCCACAAAAAGCTTCTTTTGACATGAGGTTCACCGGACATGGCCGATGATACATTATTTCTCCATGTGAAGTATATCGCGAAAAGAAAACAGGTAACATTAAATGTCAGCACCAGTGGGGGTTTTTTTTCTTTTTACTCACTCAAATATTTCCCAATGGCCATAGTACAATATCTAATTATATCCTTCTTTTAGACCACAGGTATAATACAGCAAGCGGTAGTGAAGCAATGACCATTCCATTATTTGAAGTCTTACATCAATGTCCATAGCACTTCCAATTACAGAAAATCCCTTTGGTATTTAGAATCAGAGAAATCAAGGTTCAGATGTTTCCCAGGTCCCTAGAGGCATTCAGAGCCTTCTATTTTGATAGGGTGGCCGTGAGGAACAGAACCTGCCAAAGTCAGTGATAAGAAGACCATGATCTCCCATCATAAACATTAGCTCTGCATCAGGCTTAAGACTAGTGTAGAATTCCATCACCAGAATTAATTACCTGGGATGGTATCTATCCCCACTCTAGTAGCATTCAGGCCAGCAGGTATGCAGCCCATTTCCAGGCCATTTATTATGCATACTACATTTACTGAACTTCTACAACCTGTTCAACTTCTCACTGGCCGGTAGTACACAGGAAACTCAACTTGATAAAACTGTTGCGGTATTCTACACATAACAGCCTCAGTTCTGAATAAAGATTTTGAGCTCTAATTGACTTTAGAATTGACCCAGAGGTTTGTGAAGTATCCAATGGCATCAATGCTTGACATGCTAGTTTTGGGCATATGCCAGCTAATGCTCCTGTATGAATGGTATTTGACCTGTTGGCATCTACAAATGAGATGACAGGTCCTTTGAGAAGAGGGATGACCATGAATGATAACATCTCCAAATCTTTTTTTCCCCTACCAGCCATGGATGGCATAGATGCTAGGGAATCCATTCCACCCTGGCACAAGAAGAGGCAACGTAATGATAGGATAGACAAGTAATGTACACTCCTTAACTAAGGTTTTATTAATGGGTATAAGGTGGTATTTGGAGGAACAAATGATATGCATGTTCAGGAATTTTTGTGACATTCTTTGCTATTTGGGAAGGCTGAAAAGTAAGGCTGGGTCTGGAAGAAGACGAAGAATAAGTGTTGTAGGCAGGCAGTATTTGGAAGACATGAACTCCTGGCTGCCTGATAGTTGCAGTGAATAAAGGGATAAAGTAGCCTTTTAAAAAAAACGCTTTCTGCTCAATAGTAGTTAAGATGTAGTTAATTAACTAGCAAAGAAATTTACTAAAAACACACCATCATTTCACCATATTGACTCCCTCCCAATTAGTCATAGGAGCAGATAATGTAGCAATACTGATTACAACACAGCTTGTTATGTTAGAAAAACTAAATCATTGATTTGGTTTACAAGCTACACTACATGCAATGTGTGAATGTAGCCATTGTGATTTCTAAGCCATTCTAACCTATTTTTACTGCTATAAACCCAACTATTTTGTCTTGTGCTCTGGTTTCTCTACAGTTCACATACCTCTTTTACCTTTTACTTAATTAGCAAACCATGGTTAAAGTACATCTTAGTGAACTCAGATCCTGGCTCTCCTCTTACCTTTCCCCAACCCACTTTGATAGGGAAGGTTCCTAGACTCCAAAGTGAGGATCAGCAACTATACACGTAGGCCCATCAGAGTTTGAAGATAAAAGACAGGAGTCATAAGGGGTAATGGGACAGATGAAGTGCAGCAGAAGCAGCTGAGCTGGGGTGAGCAGCTGGCCAGCTGGCTCCCATTTAGCAGCTGCTCTTGTGTCAGCTGAAGGAGGTACTGTAGCTCAGCTATATGCTGACCATGAATAGCAGAAGAGTGGTGTGCCGGTTGGCAGCTGAGGAATCAGGCTGAATTTCTGAAAAGGGGGGCAGGGGGCTTGCTTTATGAAATGTTTCCAAGCCCAGCAGGGTGATTACAGTCCATTGACTTCTTGGTTATTTGTTCCCAACAAGCCTCTCTAATAGAGCCATAGGATGAAAGGGTTAATGATAAAGGGAGATTTTTAGGCTTACAAGCTGCTGAGTACATCATATAACTATGTGGATGCCCAAGCAGCTGACATCAATCAACTCTGATACTTCAGCACTCACAGAACAGCTGGAAAAGAATGAATGTTTTGCTACAGGTGATTTATAGTAATGATGTGATAATCCTTAACTGCAAGAAGTTTGGGCTGCATTTTTATTTTTTTTTCAATGTTAGTTTTCTATTGCATCTATTATTTTTATAAATAACTTAAGGCAATGAACATACATAATACTTTTTTCTTCCCTCTATTTTCCCCACAACATCATCCCTGTGAGGTGAGATGGGCTGAGAGAATGGGACTGGCCTAAAGCTACCCAGCTGGCTTTCAGGTCTAAAGCAGAATGAGAATTCAGTTTCCTGGTTTCTAGTCACTAGATCAAATTGGGGGTCATGCAGGTATTTGGCTTGTGGTAGCTACACTGGGGTTTACCTAGCAATTTGGGAATCCAGTCAGCTTTGTACAAATAGAAATTTTCATACAACAACAACAAAAAAGTATCAAGAATTTATCAACATGGTTTGGGAAGGCTTAAGATTTATAGAAATGCATGTTATCTCTGCCTTTCCTCCAATGTCAAAAAATTGAGCACCCAATGGTCGGTCAGAGGAACTATTACTATATTAAGGTTAAAGAAAAATGGTAGGGAAAGAGGTGGGGAAGAGGAAGGCAGTACAGGGTATAAGGCGAGTGAGAATTTATTGGCTTATAGAGCCTTTTCCAATCTGGTGCCCTCAGCTGTATTGGACAAACTCTTATAACCCCCAGCCAACACAACTAATGGTATTTTGAAGGATACCATTGTTATTTGGCTGGCATTCAGAACAATTTTGTTAAGATATATGATGATTTTTTGGGGGTAGATCTCATTTTTCACATCAATTTAACATGGAGCATCTGTTTTAGTGGTTGAGTTTATGTACCGCTCCAAGCCAAAACTGAAGAAATATATTAAGTATTTATATGAAAAAGTGCCTTATGTATCAGCCCAAACATTGTTAGTTTAGATTCATACAAGCTAAATCATAGTTTTATAGAAGTCTGGTTTGCACAAATCAGTTTATAAACAACTAATCTTCATAAATTTGAAACTAGGTTTATATAATATGCTAGATTAAATTATGATTAAATGGCTTGTGGCTCAATATCTTGTACTCAACAGTCATTTCCCTAGGAGCAATTTATAACATCTTCTAGAGCAGGGGTGTCAAACTCGCGGCCTGGATGAGTCATGCACTGGCAATACCCAATCCCAGTTTAGCAAAGGGGGAAAGAGTCATGCAAGTTTGATACCCTTGTTCTAGTCATCCAACCATTATTTTATTAATTAAAATAGTTTGTAGCAATGAAGACAGGCATATGTATTACTTCAGTAATAGCTGTGTAATGCAATGAAGAAATTTTAAGGCCCATCATGGAAATGGCCATAGTAGGACTTGGTTTTGATTTTACTTGTTAAATTGTCTCATTCTGGTGCCTCCCAGATAGATTCAGATTGGGATACTAGAATTGGAGTCAAAAAATATATGGAAGATGCTACTTGGATAAGGCTTTTATAGAGTGCATTCAGTAAATGGAATTTCATTTCATCTCCATCTGACAAAAGTAACTGAATCATTAGCTGATTTTTATTGCTCAGTTAGCCATCCTACATGGCGATGCCCTTGAAAAGTATCCAGAAGCTTCAGTTGGTTCAAAATGCAGCAGGCCTTGAAGCTCACATCTTTCCTGAAAGAGCTGCATTGGCTGCCAATTTGCCAGGACTAATTCAAGATCCTGGTTGCCACCTTTAAAGCCCTACGTGGCTTTAAGGTTATTTGAAGCACTGCCTTTTCTCAGTCACATTTACCTGATCCATTAGACAGGGAGACAGGGAATGCCCCCATGTGCCCTCTCCTAAGGAGATATATCTAGCACAGGGTGTCAAACTGGTGGCCCGCAGGCTGGATGTGTCATGCACAGGCCGCCCCTGCTCCATGAAGGGGAAAAACCTCGCAAAATGTCACATAATGGCAACATGATGCTGCAAGTTTGACACCCGTGTTCTAGCATGACCAAGAAGAAAGGCCTTCTCCATGGTGGCTCCCTCCCTATGGAATATCATCCCCACAGATAGAAGATTGGCTCCCACTTTTACATTCTTTTGCAAGGTCCTGAAGACCTAATTTGTCAATGGGCCTTTATCTTTGTAAGCTGCCTGCAGTCACTGAGAGTGAGTTGGGGGGCCATAGACGTTTTTAAAAAATGAATATGCTCAACAATATACTAAGCCATAACCATGGATCACAAATATCTGATTCACACAAATGTAAAACCCAAAGTACATTAAGACTTAATATATTTGTTGTATAAATCCAATCATTATAGTCTATTAACACACATGCTTTATAACTTAGCCTGTGTAAACCCTGCTAATTGTGGCTTAGGTAAAAAATCCAGTCATAGACTAGATTCAGTGTGCAAACCCAGTTTATTTAGTTTGTCACTAAACCATGATAGGCTACATTCACACATGCTGTGCTATTATAACCATTAATAATTAACTATTAACCAAGAACTCATTATAAATTGCAGCTGCTGGATGCTGAATGACATCATACTACAACAAAGCAAACCATTTATGGCTCGGCATAATTTTTGAACCAATCTCGAGCTCTACAGAGAAAAGAACAAAGAACTGGCTGGGTTATATGATAAGAACCAAAACTTGCAGCTTTGGCAACTTGCTAAAACGTACTAGGCTAAAATGGCATTGGTTAGTTTCTGGTTGTGTTGTTCAACCAGTGTGGTTTACGATTTTGTATATTTCAGACAGGCTTCCATAAATCATAGCCTAGCATGTTGAGCAAAAACAGTCTTTCATTGGCATTTATTCATTATTTCTCCTGGATGGTAAGACAGATTTAACTCTCACAATCTGGTGCCTACTATAGGTGAAAGGTTAAAATTCTCAAGATTTCCTCCCAGCTAACAAGGGCCTTGAGACTTGTAATTTAGGAACACTGTCTTTGATTTTCATTATTTTGGTCCCTGCTCCCATAATTAACCAAAAATAAACATCATTCTCCTTATCTATGGAACATTTATCCCTAAAGGAGCATCACAAAACTTCTTTTACGGGCCTTTATGTTTCAGTTCCAAACGCTAGCAGTAAACTGACTGAGCATATTTCCCCCCCGATTCATTTGGATACAGTAGGATGGAAGAATGGGGCATGGTTTCCGGGATGGGGGAAATCGAAAAAGCACTCCAAATTAGATTAATTCAGAGAAATGTATCTTGAAGTAAACGCGCACAGACAGGTAAAACTGTAAACAGCCATCCCAAGGCATACCACGCTTGTTGAGCAGAAGAGATACCACTCCTTTACTGGCAGCGAAGCGAAGTCTAGCACACGTTACGGGGCAAGAAGGCACACGTCCCTTCCTACCCCCACAGCGCCGCGCACGTACTGGGCAGGGCCTTGCCCACGCGCAACAGACCGCTTGCGCAACTCCCCGCCGCAGGGCCCTCGCCGGGCGGGAGATAAATGACAGGTTGGAAAAACCTCCGACGGCTGCGCACGCTCCAGCGTTTTTCATTTTGCCTTTTCCCCCGCCCTTGAAGGAGTCGCGTGGCCACACCCGTCCGCTGCTGCTCTGGGCCCTTCCCCCTCATTAATATGAAGGCAGAGGCGCTGCTGACTAATGGGCGATGAAGCTGTCACTCTGGCACCTACTTGTTGGGTGCTCGCACAGCAGAGACGCACAGAGGAGCGAGCGGAGTTGTGAGGGACGGCCGCCGCTGCCGCTGGCAGATCGTTCCCTTTTCTGTTGCGGAGTGCTCAAATCTAGGTGGATCCCGGCTGGAGAGCGTTGGCTTGCGCCTCCGCGGGTCCCAGGCTGTTAGGCTAAAGCGTCGGGGGAGGGGGGTGATTAAGGCTCGGGAGAGCTTTCAGCTTGCACCCGGCGAAAGCCTTCCTGCCCTCCCTGCCGCCGATGCGCCGAACAGCGGCTGGTCGATGGCTTGTCGAGTCCTTGCCTGTCTTCCCTGATCCAAAGGCGTTCAGCTCGGAGCAGCAGGCATGCTGGATTGTGGCGGGCGGCACTGGGCTCTTTTTGCTGCGGCGCTCAGGCTGTGGCTGCTCCTAACTTTATGGACGCAGGTAAAAGAACTGCCTGCGTTTCGGCAGGTTTGCTTGCGGTGGTGGTAATTGTTCCAAAAGGGAAGAGCGGGGAGGGTAGCTTTGGGCGGAAAACGTTCGGGGACAACTTTTGTACGGTTTTACCTTGCCACTTAAATCCCGGTGATGAGACTTAAGTACCTTGTCGCTTCTTCCTTTTGAAAGAAAGAAAAAAAAGATATACATTCTGTTTTGGGAAACTAACAAAAAAGAAAGCCTATTTTGCTTCGGGGGAGATTGGAAAGCTTACGGCTCCACTGATGTCTTATCTGCAAGCTCCCTTAACAACTCGGTGCTTCCAATTGTATGTTTGCTTCGGAAGAACGCGGAGGCAAACTTGCATTGCACGTTTGCGCGGAACACCCTCGGCGTTGTTGTTTTTAATCCATTTCCCGAACGCATTGATTTTAAAACGCAATTAACACAGTTTGCATCGCTTCCAAGTACTTTTAAACATGGGGAGTTCCTATTCGGCTGGCTTCAAATAATTTCGAAGTGCCTATTTTAGCTGCCAATGGAGCATTTCTGCAGGTCTTTTGCGCGGCTTGCAACCAGCCTTCCTATTACTGCGATAAGCCGGAATTGCGGCAGTGTTTCCGATGCCTCTTTTAATAGTGCGTATAGTTTTTAATACTTTTAGCAGAAGGCTACTTTGTCGTTGGGAACTCTGGAGTGGCCGCTTGTAAATCTCCATGCACTTTCCCCCCCCCTCCCAGACACTACAGTTAATGAGGTTCTCCCTTTTTGCTTCTTTATTTTTAGGTCTCCCAGTCCACGGGCTATTTCGAGCTGCAGATTAACTCGGTAAAGAATGTAAACGGCGAATTGTTGAATGGGGAATGTTGTGATGGCATGAAACCCCCAACGAACGTGGACTGTACTCGGGATGAGTGCGATACTTATGTGAAAGTCTGTTTGAAGGAATACCAGGCTAAAATCACGCCTATTGGGACATGCAGCTACGGCTCCGGATCTACTCCTGTTCTTGGTGGAAATACTTTTTATCTGAACAGCCGAAATTTTCATCAGGGTAAAAACCACGACATGGGAAGGATTGTTATACCTTTTCAGTTTGCTTGGCCGGTAAGTCCCCCCAGTTCCTGGTCTATTTCTCTAATAAGCAATTTTTCTGCAGCTGTGTTTTGTAAGTAGCTGCTAAATGGGCCGTCTTGCCGCCGCTTTTGACTGTTACTTTGTGGGTAACTGCAGAACTAACTTGAGTTGGGTTTCTGGCTTGTGGAGGATAGAGCGGCTAACGGGCGCCTTTCTTTTCCTTCCTGCTCTTCCCCCAGCACGCGGAATAGGGGGGGGGGTTGAGTAACCAAGTTGAGGTTGGAAAAAGAGCAGCATCGCAGTCTCTCCCGTATCATTCTAAAACTGCAATTTTTCCCACTTAATAGCCGCGAAATCCAGCCACATGCTTTGTATTGTGGATATGTGGGAACCTCGCGCGAATTTGTGTCGCGCGGGGCGGGGGATTAATGAAACTTGAGTTTCCACGAGCCAGTTGATGGGGACAATAAAACTACGAGTGAAAGAGGGGATTACTTTGAAAAATGGAAAACGGCGCACCTAGAGGCATCTCATAGGGGCGTGTCTACTCTTGGTGGGAGCAGCTGCCAAGGAGCGGGGGAGGCGAGAAGCAGAAGCCCGGTGTGCGATAGCGTCTTTTCGCATGTCCAGGTGCGGAGTCGTTGACCTCTGCGTCAAACCTGTTTGTTTATTGCTCTGGATTCCCCCCCTAGATGAAGATACTTACGACTTGCATAGTCTCGGGTTCTCCATCTTCTCTCTTCGGCGAAAAGTGCTGCTGCCCAACCCTCCGTTAAAATACATTTGTATTACATACACCTTCACAGTTTCCCGAACGATTCTTGGATTTGCAAAAGCGTCTTTCCAGCAGAGGGCGCGGGTAGGTAGTTTTCCGCGTGGCTGCGCCTTGGGTTGTTTTTTCCCCCCTCTTTTTTCCTTTTTCCTTTTCTTTTTTAAAAGAAATACTTAACGTGTATCACAGGGCGTGTGCGCAAAAGAAGAGAATTGTGCCGGCGGGGCGTGGAAGGAGGCGGTGGCTGCCGCCGCTGCAAAGCAAGCAGCTGCTCTTAGCCCCGAGCTACGGGAAAGCGCGGGGCGCGTGCTGCTGCTCGCGAAAGGCGCGAGCGACTTGGCTCCTGGGACTAGACCTGGCGGGTAGGGAGGAGGCGTGGCGAGAATACTCACCCGCCTGGCGCGCGCCTCAACAGCGACCGTTGGACTAAGCGTTTAAGGGCGAAGCGCGTAGGAGCATGGTTGCTTCTTTCGTCTCCTCGGGCTTAATGGGGGAGGGAACAGCTGGAAACCCGCTCCTGGTTTTCCATAGTATTCATCTTTCTCGTTGTTGTTTTTTAATTCAAACTCTTCACACTATTAGGAAATCCATAACTGCTCCAGTCGATTTTTAATGTATACCAGGATTTAATTCGTGGTATAAAGTCTGTTGAGTACGTGTGAAGTATGGTACATTCACAGCAAAAGGGTAAGAAACCAATAGCCCAAGAGAGGAAGAATTTATAATTTGTCTAGGAATTTATTTCTCACTTCAAATTCTAGTTATTGTGTAGAAAGCACATACTTACTGATTTTGATATAATCTCAATGGGTAGAATATGAAACTACCAAATTGTGGAGTTGTCCCTGTGAGTTTTTACAGCACTTTCAAAGCATGCAAATCAAATGCACAACAACTGTAGGATCATATTTTCACCCCCACAGCAGCTGCATTTGATTTCTGCTCATGAGTGCTTGTATGACTAAATAATGTACTTTAATTTTTGGCTGTTTACCAGAGTAAGTCTAGATGTATGATTGTTTGCAAAAGAAAATACAGTCTTATATGCACCACAGGGAACAAATGGGAAGGGATGAGAGACCCTTAGAATGTTTAACAAGAAAAAAGTCTTCACAAAAGAATTAGATTAGTTAACAAAAGATAACTGGTGGAATGGATTTCTCTAAAAAAATTTTTTACTAAAAGGGAAAGATATTTCCTAAACTCAGATGCTCAATTCTACCAATACAGCAGGTGTATAAGATTATTTGTCACTTATACTTTTAAATAGTTTCTATTGGTGTGTAGGAATGGTTACAGTCTCAAAATAATAATTCGATAGCAATAGAAGAAAAAAACAAAAATTCTAGAGCGTACCAAATACAGTACAATCCATCCTGTTTTCAGTTTTAAATGGAATTTGATTAGCAAGTTGCAGTGCCTTGTGATGGTCACTTTCATAGCTGACTACTTGTTGCATTCACTATCGAATCTATTTTGTTGCTATTAGAAGCTAGCAATTCATATTTTCATAGGTTTTAGCACTAAATTGGAACAGTAAAACAGTACTTTGAATATGCTCTGTATGGAACATAGTTGTGTAATTGTCTTGAATAATCCCTCATTGATGAGCCACAACTCTTACATTCTACCCATACAAGTTGTTACAAATTTTAGAAAACTCTTCCTTGGTCTAAAGCAGTGGTTCTCAACCTTTCGAATGCCTCGACCCCTTAACACAGTTCCTCATCTTGTGGTGACCCCCAATCATTAATTAAATTATTATTGTTGTTACGTCATACTTGCTGGCTTGCACAGCCTCCTCCTGCACTGGCCAATGGAGAGCGAGAGTGAGTGTCGGCGGCCAATGGCGAGGCGCGGGGGCGGGATACAGCACGCGCGGCGCCAAAATGGGGAGCGCGCGGGATGCCTGGCGACCCCTGGGAAAGGGCCGATCGACCCCCAAAGGAGTCGCGACCCCCAGGTTGAGAACCGCTGGACTAAATAAAAAAATAACAACACATTGAAGAATACGAAAAAACATTCAAGAAGTTAACAAATTGCCCTAACCTCACATAGAAGCCTAATGTTGGCACTGGCTGAATGTCATTAAACAAAATTGCTTGCCTTTTGTAAATATGGATACAGCTAAATCTCTACTTCAGAAGTAATTTAAATTTCAGGCCATAAGAGAAATGTAGATTAGATTCTATCTACCACTGTATCATTTGGGCATCTGCCAACCTGCTTATGTCCCAAGTTTTAGTACAAAGGAGAAGATGGAATTTAGCAAACAGTTGCTAATTTTTATTATTCACATTCTTTTAACCAGGGGAACCTGAAATAGATGTCACTATATATAGTTCAGCCTGGACAGAAAATACTGGATGGAATCAAGTTATGTATTTATATGAATATATTTTTGTTTAAGCATGGCAACCATTGCATACATGGAATGAATAATAATAATAGATTATTCTAGTATTGTACATTACTTAAAAGAGGCTGATTGTTAATAGCCCCTTAGCAGTGTGGTTTCCTCCCGGTGTTGCCAGCGGTTCGTTGATTGTGCGCATGTGCTCAAAAAGTGCCGGTTCGACTGAACCGGTACCTGGAAAACATGCGCAGATGATCGGAGAGGCCTCCCCGACCTTCTCCGATAAGCTGCGCATGGTTTTTAGCTACCGGTTCGGCTGAACCGGTAGCTAAAAAATGGGTGCCAATCAGCTGAGAGGATCAAAGTGTCCTCTCAGATTATCGGTGCGCACATGCGCAGAAGGGTGGGGAAAGCGCAGACATGTATTCTTTCCTTTACTATTCACGCAATTCTCCCCCAAGTTTCATCTTGAGAATGCACAATTCTGAATCTTTTGACTGAGACAATGACAAGACACTAGGTTTTGTTTTATCAAAGAGAGAAAAGGAGAGAGAGAGAGAGAGAGAGAGAGAGAGAGAGAGAGAGAGAGAGATGATAAATTTAACCATGTGGAAGAGAAAAAAATGCATTTTCATCTCATTACTTTCCAGTTTTTGCTAATTTAAACTCTTCAAAAATCTATTTTTTTAACTGCACACATAATTGACCACACTTCTTAAAATGATTTTAACAGTACCTTGCTAATAAAGCTTTGATTGACTGTATTATATAACATTTTACATAACATTTCACTCTTCCCCTCCTATTCTTTACTCTTTCTCTCTCACATATACACACACAATATCTGCACACATATTTTTAACAATAAAAGCACTTGATATCTTTTTTTTCATATAATGAATAAACAGTCCATATATATCACAAATCTATGCAAACAGTTTGATTTCATAGAAAGAGGCAAGTGCTGTTAAGGTTTTGAATCCATTTTCATTATGCTTTTCCTGAGCATAATTGTTTTCATTTTACTGCAAAGCTATTGATGCATGAAAGCAAATGGAAGAAAAAAATGAGGAAGAGTGGGGAAAGGAATTACCTGAGGTTTTATTCTTCTTTCTTAGGCCTCTTCATATCCCTATGGACAAGGTATGTTCATCCTATACTCTTTTATATTCAAATCACCTGTAAGTTTCAAATCACATATACTTTGAATTATTTATTTACTTAGTTTATTAAATAAAATATGGCACCCATCTCCTCTGTATGATGAATCTGGGTGGCTTTTTATTTTTTATTTTATTTAGATCAGAGGATTATTTTGGTCTTCCTATTTTCTAGTGTATAAGAATCATAGAAAATTTAGGACATTAGTATATGAAGGAAACATATAGAAATTAACATAGTAATACAGATATAAAATCTCATATGACATCAAAGTACTTTTTCAAGAATGATCATTAGTCTCTTATTACAGTATTTATACTGGCTGATGGGGATATTTTCCTTCTTATTTAGAAATGTCATTGATTTGAATCTTTTTGCATACAAAAACTATGTTTTACTGCTACATTACAGTTCCTGAGACAAATAACTAGCCCTATATATATATTTCAACACTACAAAATATATTTACGCTAGCTGAACCCCCCCTCCCCTCCTCCCCAGGGACTTCCCTGAACATTTGTACCGAGTTATCTGCCCCTTTCAAAGCAAGAATTACAGTGACTTCTCTTTGGCATGTTTAGCTGATGGCCTTTCTCTCTGCTTATTACATGTGCCATATCCTTTGTTGAAATGCAATATGCTTTTTCCAATTTTTAAAGGAGAAAAACCTTACAAAGTAAGGCATCATGTTCACTGTTTTTAAGTGGGAATGGAATAGCCTAACCATATTATGGAGGAAAATAACATTCCATAATTTACCTAGGAAATTATACATGCTTAAAATACAAATAATTTTATACCAGAATGAAATGTTTGAAGGATAACTGTATCTATTCAGTTTATTTGATTAAATCATGACATCATAATATTTCATGATCTTATTGCGATAGCTATATGGGGATCAGCAAATTCATTTAAAAAAAATCTATTGGAAAAGAGCACAATAAAACATGGATATATTCAGGATTGCATTATAAAGAAGAAACATTATAAAAACAATATTATAATTGCTATTTGTATGAAATATAGAAAAGGGATACTCCTGAAAAATTATTACTCCTAAAATAATCATTCTTATAAATTCACTTCTAGTCAAATAAAGTCATAATGTCTGATGGTTGTTGCATTTCATGTATTTCAGCAGCTGTCTTTGTAAGTTCAAGGGTCAGACCAAGGTTAGGTGGTCAAATAGCCCTAATATGTAAAAGCACAATATTTTAAAAAATGGTCAATTAGGGTCATTGATTTTCTCTGAGCTCGGTTATTTTCTTGCAGACATTTCATTACTACAGCATTGACGATGATAGCTAGTTTGGATAATGAAATGTCTGCAAGAAAACAACAGAGAGGACCAAGGATCCCTTCATTTCAACCCTGAACTACAGATATTCTCCTTTATTGAAACCAGCAGTACCTTGTTGAATCTGAGGTTGATAAAGTAGAGAAGCTGTTCTCTTATTCCCAATTTCTTTTCCTTTTCTTAAAGCGGGCAACTCACTCCAGAGCCTAATGCTGACTTTCTAATTTCTCCTGCACCCTGTGTTTGTCTTTAAAACATCTGCATGACCTTAATCTGTCTTTTTGACTATATGTCTCATTCAAATTCTGCACCTGCCCTTTGCTTCTTCAGTTCTCCTATTCGCAGGTACTTCAAATTATCTGTTCTGTCACAACACGCTTCAGTGACCTGTCTTTGTTATTGTGCAGCTAGTTTTCCAAAGTCCCCTCAGTCTAACAGGAATGCTTCAACCTTATTTCTGATGTAGATAAGGTTTTCCAGTGGCATTATAGTAGATTAAAAACATAAAATTTATGTAAAGATAACATGTCTTAGAAATTTCACAGGCTCAGTATTAAAAGTTCTCAGTGCGGTATTTATTATGTCAATAGTTTATTTTCAGGCTTTAAAATAACAGTTTACTATGATTAATAGTGTTTTCCTTGTTGGTAGGATTCACGCAACACATTAATTTTATTTCATTTGGCTTATCCACCTTGTGTGACTAACCAGATTTTTTTAAATTGAAGATTATAGCTTAATGCATTTGTCTGTTTTCTGTAAGATGGCTCTATGCATCCTAAATTAAGTATTGTCTGCACTTTTTAATCTATTAAATCTCTTATATTTTCTGAAATTCTGTAGGGAAGTTTCTCCTGTGTTTATCCAATGTTTAATCAGACTCATGGATCCATGTGTTTACAGGAAAATTTAGTAAATCCTATTCCTGATTGTATTGTATTTCTGGAATAATTTGTAGATTTGTACATCATTTAACATTTATGTTTCTGATCCAACTTAGAAAATACAGGTAATGTTATTTCATCTGCATTCCAGCTTGCATAATTTAATTTTTTTCATCCACGTATTTGTCCAGTTACTCAATAAGTTAACAAGGCACACCTTTGGCCTGCCTGTCCTTGTGTCAGTCCTATTTTCCACATGGTTCCAAATCCACCTTTAAAACATTTCACTCAATTCTTGATACATTTCTCACCACATAGGAGCATAACAAGGTTTTTTGACTCCCATTCATTCGTTTACCATTAATCCTAACTGTTTTCATTTCACTGACTTCCTTGGACTGTTTCCATTATATAGCATTTCCTCTTTTCAACCTATGTGTTCTTGATCTTGTATAAAGATATCTCCTTTCTATAAGGAAAAAAAATTACGACCTTGGCACAGATCCAACTTCTTCCCACCATCCAGGCATTCAACCCTGCTGTGATCCTGTCCTTTGCTTGACTGTTAAATGTTATCACTATTTTAGTCTGAAATATTTTTAATTTTAAAAATAAAAATTTAAAAAAATAAATTTTAATTTTTAAAATTAAACATTCCTACTGTTTATTACAGTGCATCTTCATTTTTCCTATGCTTTTCATGAAAGAGTTGGTCATTGGCAAAGCAGAATATTGATGAAGTTGACTGTTAATGATAGTTCCATACTTCCTCAGTTATCTTGAACTAACAGGCTATGAATTTTAGAAAGATCAGACTATGCACTGCTTGATTGGTATGCAACATATAGCTGTTCATTATTATTCCCATACACATTTTATTAGCTGCAACACTAATTCTGAAATATCTAGTTACTTGTGCTTTTCTTGTTAACCATAAAAAGTGATGATGCCATAAGGCTTTCATTTAGAGTTTCAAATATCTATTTTAAAAAATCATATCACAATTTGTTTTTAAAAATTGTGGATGGAAAGAGCATTGATTTTGATATCAAACATCTCACTGGGAATGTTTGCATACCACTGGAGGATTCTGGGAAAGTGAAGAGGAGCTGACTATAAACAACAGAGTAGTAGAATGTCATGTCTTTGAGTCAAGGTAACAGCCCTAACAGCACACAAAACTTACAACTAACATTCTAAATCAGGAAGACTATTTGACTCCCATTCAATCATTTACCATTTAATCCTAACTGTATGGTTGCACAGAAAGATCTCTGACATAGAGACAAAAAAAGAATAAGTGTAAAAAAAAAGGGCAATAGAGGCTTTTAAGCAGAACAGAATACCACCAAATAGCCTAAGTCTCCAAAGATAGTTTCAGGAAGGCTGAAGCTTAGAATGAGCTAACAGATGCCAAAAATAACAAAGAAATGTCTTTTGATCTGTAAACAAGAGAAAAATCAAGGAATATTTAATCCACTAATGAAAGAAGATGGCAAGAAAATGATGGGCAGCATGGGAAAAAAAACCAGAACTGCTTAATTCATTTTTTTCCATCAGTCTTTACACAAAAGGAAAAAAAATAGTCCAATCTGTTAAATTCAATCCTTCTAGATTGGATGGTTTACATCCCAGGGTAGTAAAGGAACTGGCTTATGTGATTTCAGAACTGCTGAATGAAGTCTTTGAAAACCCCTGGAGCATGTATGAATTTCCAGAGGACTGGAAAATAACTCTGTGATCCTAATCTTCAAAAAGAAAAAAAAGAGGGGGGGGGGGAAATGGATCCAGAAAATTACAGACCAATCAACTTGATATCAATATCTGGGAACATTCTTGAAAAGGTAATCAAGCAGCAGATTTGTGAACACCTAAAAATGAACAAGGTGATTACTAGAAGCCAGCATGCCAAACAAATCTTCTTTGATAAAGTGACTAAATTATTGAACCAAGGAAATGCTATGGAAATACTATACTTAGATTTCAGCAAGGCATTTGATAAAGTAGACCACAGCCTAATTCTTGGTAAGATAGAAGAAATGTTGCATAGACAGTAGCACTATAAGATGGAGCTGCAGTTTGCTGACCAACCACACTCAGTGTGTGTTCCTCAAAGAACTACATCTACATGGAAGGAAGCATTGGGCTATCAACAAGATGCAGTTTAGTCATGAGAAAAGACAGGAAAACTAGGTACAGTATAAGTAGTACATAGTACATAGCTCAACACTAGTGCCTGTGAGAGAGCTAGGTATCCTGGTGTACTACCACTTAAGTCTGAGTCAGCAATGAACTGTACCTGCCAAAAAAGCCAATGTACTACTAGGTCAATAGAAGGATAACATCAAGATCACAGGAAGTGATATTGCCCCTCTATGCTGCACTGATGAGTCCATATTTGGAATACTATATCCAGTTCTAGTTACCACATTACAGATAAAATGCTGAGGCAATAGAAAGAGTGCAGAGAAGAGCAACAAAGATGATAGGGGTCTGGGGGTAAATCCTATGAAGAATGGCAAAAGAAACTAGATATGGTTAGAGAAAACTAAATGGAGATGTGATAGAACTGTGATGGCAAACCTATGGCACGTGTGCCACAGATGGCACACAGAGCCCTCTCTGTGGGCATGCCAGCCGTTGCCCAGTCCAGCTCCACCACACATGCATGTGCACCTCCTGCTGGCCATCTGGTCTTCAGGTCTCTGCTGTGCATGCATGGAGGCGGGGCCTTCCCCGATATCTGCAGTTTCTCCCCCAGCACACTATAGCTTTCTCCTCCATTCCTGCCCATAGCTTTTTCCTCCATTCCTGCCCTTAGCTTTCTCCTCCATCCCTTTCTCCTCCTTCCCTGCTTCTCTGCTTCTCATGCACATTGTGCTAAAGGAGAAACTGCACAGGAAGCAGGAATGGAGGAAAAAGCTATGGTGCACTGGGGGAGACACGGCATTGGAGGCAGGAATAGAGGAGAAAGTTATGGCATCCTGGAGGAGAAACTGAAGAGATTGTGAGGTTCCCCTCTGCCCAGTTTTGGGCCTGAAAATCCTCCTGCACCAACCTGGAAGCTAATATGGGAGCTGGGGGAGCAGGGTGCATGCATGGGGATGCATGCACAGGGAATGTGCATGCATGCACAGGGTGCTCACATTGCATTTTTAGGATTGGGGCACACGTGTGTGCATTTGTGCACATGCACACACTCTTTGGGCACTCAGCACCAAAAAGGTTAACTATCACTGTGATAGAAGATACAAGAAGCAATGGGGCAAGAGGAGAGACATACAAAGAAGCTCATAAGGGAGAGATCCAACCTGGAAATAAGGATGATTCCCTGACAGTTAAAACTATTAACCAATGGAACACCTTGTTTCCTGAAGTTCTGTGTGCTTCATTTTTGGAGGTTTTTAAGGATTTCAAGATTGGGCAACTATTTATCCAAGATAGCATGAGAACTCATGCCTTGGACAGGAGGCTAAACTAGAAGATCTCCAAGGTCCCTTCCACCACTATAATTCTACATGCTCCACTGGTAATTAAAAAAAAATTGTTAGCAAAAATGAGCAAAACTGAAGATTATGGAAGAAGCCAAAGGTAATTTCTTTTCCCATAATCTGGTTTTTACAGATTAGGAGACTGGATGCAGTGTCACTGTCATATTGCTGAAGTTTCAGATTAATGACACTTTTTATAGCACTTCCAAAATGTGCTATAATAACTGATTGGAAAGGAAGACACTTCTGCTCATTGATAATGGAATAAACTAGAGACAGAAAAAGTATTACTGCAAAATTTGTTGTCTTCAACGACAAAGGAGTAGATTTGAGATTTATTTTTTAAACTGAAACAAGAGAAAATGAGAATTAAGAAAGAATGCAGGGTTCTTCTTCCCACATAAATCTTTCCTTTGCTATAAAGTAGGATACGCTCCAAATATTTCAGTATGAAAGAGACATCTGCAGACATGCAGAACAATACACAGCACTGCAGAACAAGGTCTGCTGGAAATTTTTTTTTAAATGTTGGAAGGTAAAGTGGAATTCAGCTAAAATAATCACCTGTAGCACCTGTAGGTCAGACAAGGATGGAAACTGAACAATGAGAGATTTAACCTGGAAACAAGGAGAAACTTTCTGTCAGTGAGAACAACCAACCAATGGAACAGCTTGCCCCCAGAAGTTGTGGGAGCATCATCACTTGAGACCTTCAAGAAGAGATTGGACTGCCATTTGTCAGAAATGCTGTAGGGTCTCCTGCTTGGGTGGGGCGTTGGACTAGATGACCTACAACTCTGTTAATCTGTAATCTATTTGCATTTGCATGCTTTCAAACTGCTAGGTGGGCAGGAGTTGAGACAAGTAAGAGGACTCACCCTATGATGTGGTGCTCAGGTCTTAAACCCAGGCTGTCAGTTTTCCAGTTGACAAGCTCAGCGGCTTTAAACTGCTGAGTCATCACACCCCATTCAATTTCTGTATTTTTTTAAAAAATAAACCTTTATTTTATTTATGAGCTTTATTTATTATTTGCATATAAATATCTTTAAAGCCCTTCATGGTTTGGTTCTGGGCTGTTTATGGGTCCATCTCTACTCAGTTCTGTCCATTTATCCCACCTGGTTTGGCAGGAGTGGCACGCTCCGGATTCTGTCAGTTAGGATCAGCAGGCAGGGGCCAAGAGGATAGCCCTTTCTGCTCTGGCACCCATCCTATGGAGTATCAGTCCACCTGAGATTAGGTTAGCACTAGCATCAATTCTGCTGGCCTTTTGCAAGCCCCTAATAACATGGTTTTGTACCTGGTCCTGGGACCCTGCAAGTGTGAGAATGCCCATCTCTTGGCTATGTTGATGGTTGTTTTAGGATGCTCGGCTGCTTTTATTTTATGTCATGTATTTTATTTGCATTTACCCTTTTCATTGTAAAATGTATATAAATCAGATTAAACCAGCAAACAAACTTCAGAGGGGAAGAGTTAGGTGGTGGACTCAATATTGCAATAGTTGCTTCTGGAGGAAGTGTTGCTTCTGGAGGAAGTGTTGCTTCTGGAGGAAGTGTTTTGGCAAAGTTAGGTATCACAAAGTCTCTTAGCATGGATTCTGAATGGTGGTGGTAGGAGAATTAATGTCTTAAAATATTTTAAAGACTTTCTTTCACTCGGACTGCACTGGAAAAGCATCCAAAAAGCTTAACAGGGCTATGATTTCCAAGTGTTTCTAAATGCGGGTAGTCCTTGTTTAATGACTGATCACTTAGCAACCATTCCAAGTTACAAGGGACCTCCCAAAAGGTCCTTACCATCTGGTTCTGACACACACAGACCCCTGGTTGCGTGCATTTCAGGAGCTTGGCAACTAGCTCACTTTTACAGTCAGTTATGGTATTCCCCAGTCACATCACTTTGAATTACAACAGGTTTTGGGATAGGTTTTTTTGCCAGATTCCGGCTTTTTCAGCCACTTTTCATTAAAAAAATACACATAGGAACGAATAGTCTGTTTTATGACTGCCACATTTGCTTTATGTCCACTGTATTCACCTAACAACCACTACAAAGAAAAGTCATAAATTGGGGTGAGTCCCATAGGTGCCAGGACTTACAATTGTCATGATTTACAACTTAAATTCTTGACTTGATTATGGTTGTAAGTTGAGGACTACCTCTATGCTCTTCCTTTAATACGCATCTTTCATGCTCCACTTGTTAATAAAGTGTCATCTATAGTACCAGCAGTCCTCTAGACTGTAAATCTGGTTTACATGATTTCTGTTTTTATCTCATTGCATATTCATGAATATGGAATATGGAAATAGAAGTCTGTAGCTTATTTCACTTTTAAAAGAAAATGTTTTCCTCGCAATAAATGTCACAATTTTACATTGGCAGCTTTTCTTCAGAGGCAGATAATTCTCCCCACCCCCTTTCATTCACTAACACAGTTCTCTCTAAAATCCACAAGCCCCAACTCACCCCTCTGACTTTCTGCCAAGGACCAATGGTCCATTTCAGGGATTCTTAATCTTAAAATGTGTGGACTTTAACTCCCAGAATTCCCCACTACAATTTCTAGAATTCAGGTGAATGTTTTACCTAGAATGTTATTTTTGCTTCAGACAATGCCTGTTTTGAAAATTGATGTACCATTTAAACAATGGCAAAAGGATCAATCTAAATTTATATGGCGAGGGGAAAAAACTCAAGTTAATATAAGGTGCCACAAGATGCAAAAGAAAAAAGAAGGATTTGGCTTTCCAAATTTGAAAGTACATTTTGTTTCCCATGGCTTACTTTGGATGAGAGTAGGCATTCTTAAGTAATAGAAGGCTACTGGATTTAGAAGGTCACAATCTGAAATCTGGATGGCATGGATATTTACTGTATGATAAAGCTAAGTGAATGTAGACTTTTAAAATCATTATGTTAGATGAGCCATACTTATAGTATGGAATAAATATAAATTTTAGGTTTTACCTGAAAACATCTATGAAGTTTGAAGAAGAATTTATTGTAGAGGAAGAGAAGAAGAACTATATAGTCGAGAAATGATAAAGAAAGACTTCATGTCTTATGTACAATTAACAGAATAAATTGTCTAGAATATATAAAGGTACATCAAATATTTTCTGGAAATGCAAACAACATGATGGGACATTTTACCATATTTGGTGGCATGTAGAAAAGCTTTTAAAAATGGATACCAATACACACATTAACCCAAAAGTTAAAATACATCTGAAACTAAAGACTTTTCTTTTGGAATTAGTGGACAGGCAGCTAGGAAAAATTAATAGAACTTTTATACATGATAACTTCAGCAAAACTATTATATGGTCAAAAGTTCAACTCTAACTACAACGGAGGAAGGACTGGAGAAGATGATGGATCTTGCAGAGGCGGCTAAATTAACCTCTTTGATTAGAGGGGAAAAAACAGTATCTATATTTATGACTGACTGGAAACTTCTTGTAGACCTTTTACATGTAACAAAAAATATATATTTCTGATTTGCCATTTTGATGATTAGAAAAAATCTGGGTAATAGGGAAAAGTGAGCTTTGTTGTAATTATAGAGTAAGAATTAATATTGTAACTGCACTTACATTTGCTACAGAAGAAATTGGAATCTTCTTTTATTTCTTTCAGTTCTCCTTTCCGCATTTTTTCTTTTCTCTTTCTTCTCTTCCTTTCCTTCTCTGCTTCTTTTACTCTTTATCAATTTGTGTTAATTTTTATGTTCTT
>JAOYMU010000001.1:134287572-134301571 GCA_025802295.1 Psammodynastes pulverulentus | reverse complement strand
CAAGGCATGGCTGGGAGGGGAGGGGCTGGCGAGACACCCCTTGACATGAGTGACATTGAGTTGGCCATGCCCACCCAATCACATGACCGCCAAACCACACCCACCCAGTCACATGGCTGCCAAGCTACACCCACCAAAGCCACACCCACAGAATCGGCAGTAAAAAATGTTGAATTCCACCACTGGCTTGATGGATTTTTCTATATTTGCCATCATAAATGCCACAAAAATGATAGTATATGTAATAACTTACATGAAATCAGATGCATTAAAGGAGAATATAGATATGGGTGTATGTATGTTAGAGCTACAGAAATATTTTAACATATTTGAAAAATCCTTCGTGTGAAATTATATGCTATATGACTTTAATCCTTCCTTTATGTCTAGATTTAAACTACTGTGGAAATCATCATCCATGTGTGAATGGTGGAACCTGCATGAATACAGAACCAGATGAATATAGCTGTGCTTGCCAAGATGGTTACTCTGGAAAGAATTGTGAAATTGGTACATACAGTTAATAATATGTTTTCTATTCCAGAAATTTTATTAAGAAGTGACAATCTTAGAAAAATTTGGAATGTATGGCATATTCCTGTTCCCTGTCTGCATTAGGAATAAATACATTTCTGTTCTCTTTACTGTCTTTTATGAAAACATTAATTTATACTTCAAGAATTTATAGATAACTTAGCACATACTTGCAAACAGGAATTGGCTTTTTACGAATGACATGTCTTAGATAATCCCCCAAACTGTACAAAGTAATGATAAGAAATACACTAAAGCTATAATAGAGAAATGTTGGAAAGTATGTTCATTTTAAGAATATATACAATAGGAAAATATTTATTGTTTATTATTAAACTTTTATGTCATCCATCTTGGCAAGGCAACTCTAGGCAGCTTTCAGTCGTATAATTAAAACACAATATAAAACCTTAAAACAATACAAACCATATATATAATTCAGTTAAAATTCAATTAAAATTCAATTAACCAAGTTCAGAAGAAGGGAACAAAGTACGTGGAGGGGGAGTAGTAGTTATGGTCTGTCTAATCAATTAACCACTTCCAGGATGCCACTCCCCCATTGGGGCTCCAGGCCATCTGGCAGAGCCAAGTCTTCAAGCCCTTTCAGAGGACCAGAAGGGATGCAGAACTCACCTTGGGAGAGGCAGGATGTTATACACAGTCAGAATCATGGCAGAAAAGATTCTTCTCCTAAACCCCACCAGCCAAAATTTCTTTACTGATGGGGTCTGCAGAATGCCTTTTCTGCCAGCACGGGTGGGCTGAGCTAATCCCTATGGGATGAGGCAGTTTCTCAGATATCCTGGACCTATGCCAGAAAGGCTTTAAAGATGATAATCAACACTTTGAATTGGATCTGGAAGCAAACTGGCAATGTACAAAATATTCATGAACATACATGAAATTTTTAAGCAGTCCTGTTGAATATGTAAATTATTAAGAAACTACGTTTGGTAGAAAAATAAACTGAGAAAATGAAATTGGCAGATATGGGATCACACTAAATCAGAGGGTGTCAAACTGGCGGCCTGGGGGCCAGATGCATCATGTGCAGGCCACGTCCATCCCAGCTCCGCAAAGGGGAAAAATGTCATGAAACATCACATGATGGCAATGTGACGCAGCGAGTTTGACAGCCGTGCCCTAAATGTATAAAATTCAATGGTGACTGTTCTTATAGAGAAACTATAAATAGGGGTTCAGCCTGGATTTAAAAACTGTTATTTTTTTCCCATTAGCTGAGCATGCTTGTGTTTCAAATCCTTGTGCTAATGGCGGAATTTGCCATGAAATTTCATCCGGGTTTAAATGTCAGTGTCCTAAAGGATGGAGTGGACCAACATGTGCAATTGGTAGGTAATGTCAGAGTTATAATATTTGTACCTTGCTGATGAAAAACTCATTTTGGTGCTCAAAAATTTCTTGCAACTCAATTGCCATTCCCTTAGAGATCTCTTGAAGGAAGTGCCCATTTCTACAATTCACACATGGACTCCCTCCTTTGTCATTCTTATCCATATCATTTTCTGTTAGATTCTTCCAATTAAAACTAAATAAAATTCACCCAGAAATGTGCCTCAAAATTATTATGGTATGTGGCTACAATATAGTACATAAGAATGGTAGCAATCTATCCAAGAGAGAGAGAATGAGAGAGATAAGTGATTTTAGGATTGATAGGAAGGATCCTCATTAGTTTATTTACTGGAAAGAACTGTAATGCTCAACATACAGCCTTTTTCTGAATTAGTTATTTTCCAATGGCAATATATGAAGTTGCATTATACAGTCCTTAACAAAATTCTAAATATGCCCATAAGTTCAAAATGTTTGGATGCAAATTTCTTTTTTTTTTTTTAAATGTGTGTAATAAAATAGTTTATCAGAGAATGAGTAGTAATGATGAAGGGAAGAACCACAATAGATGAGACAAAGATGCAAAATGTGTGGAACTCACATGCATGAACAGGCCAGTATTTTCCCTTTTCTTATTTGAGATGCTTTTTTTTTAAACTTACATTAACACTGTTTTAGGATTTGAACCTTTTTTTATTTTTATTTTTTTACTCTTGCCAGTTTTGACAATTGTAGACAGTTCTGGAATTACATATCAAACTAAATTAACATCTTTCTTTGCTTGAAAGATATTTTATAGTTCTAAAGCTATCTAAGATAACTGCTTTCCTCCCCAGATATTGATGAATGTGCATCTAACCCTTGTGCTAGTGGCGGCACTTGTGTCGATCGCATTAATGGGTTTGAATGTATATGTCCACAGCAATGGATTGGGGCAACCTGCCATCTTGGTAAGTCTTAACATGTAAAAGTATCTCAAATTATTACTTCAAAAATGTTTTAAAAAGATTTTTACAGTCATCTTTGCTGAATTATTATTAGCTACTGCTCATATCACTTTATGAAACAGCTTGTAAAATGTTGCTCTTTTGAATGCAGGAGCCATATACTGTGCTACATTTAATCAAAATCTGTAGCATTCCTTCCTGCTATAGATAATTATCTTTGGTAAAATAACAGTGGCTAAATTAGGCATGTATAAATGTTTAAGCTACTGTGTTTCACTGCAGAAAGGGTTTTGTTCCTGCTATGTGGCCGTTCAGTTTTCCTTATTCCTTTATTTGCTTGACTCATTTCATGATTGGGGTATGTGTATGCTGCCGGATTACTCAGAAACATGGAGTTTTCTGTACAGGTGTTTGGGCAGATTCTTTTTGAATGCATAGTTCAGCCTGGAGTTAACAAAAACAACAACCCACAATTATTGTTTTGCCAGGGAAATAGGTAATAGGCTTTAGAGAGAGAATCAGGTCAGTGAGAGCCTGATCTTAATGCCCCAGATATTATAATAAATTTTCTGTTGAGCAAGCAATTGAATAATTGCATAAGAAGTAGAATAGATGCTGATATCTAACCTTTCTTTTAAAAGGCTGCATAGCCATACATTCTTTGGACACCTGGGATAATGTATCCACAATTAAGTTGTTAGTTAAAAAATTCCTAATGCAGCTGCCAGAAGGGTGATGTGATGTGATGTGGTGTGGTTTGGTTTGGTTTGGTTTAATTTAGTTTTTTTTTTAAGTTGGAAGTAACATGTTCAGATAATTTTTATTACAGCTATTTCCCTGGATTTTATTTAAACAGTCACTGAGGCTTTCCTAGGGCAAAGAATGTCGCATGCATATTGCAAATATCAGCAAACAGTATCAAAGTAGCGAATGAAATGTAGCTGATATTTGGAAAGCATGGAAGCTTTGCTTTGGTGCAAGGGCAGTCTCTTTCTGGGTTTGTTCTTCACTCTCTGCTTTTCTTCTCTCCTTTCACAGATGCTAATGAGTGTGAGGGGAAACCCTGTCTTAATGCTCATTCTTGCAAAAATCCTATTGGTGGATATTATTGTGACTGCATTCCAGGATGGAAAGGAGTAAATTGTCATATCAGTCAGTATTTAATATTTAGTGTATACACTTGACCCCAAGGGTCTGTTATTTATAGACTAAAAGCTGACTATCTTAAATTAATGCTTATGTATCATTTCCAAGCCTAACTTTTCTACAAATCTTTATGGTGACACTTTTTATCACATACTTCCTTGCATCTAAAGCCTTAGCTTTTGAATTGTGGAATGAATTAACTAAATTCTGAGAAATTACTCAAATGGGACAATTTGTTTTAAACATTGCTTGACTTTATGATTTGGGCTCTTTCAAATTTGCATCAAATTCTTATTTCTTTTCCTCTGGAAAACATCAGTTTGAATATTTGAAATCAACAGATATCATTAATTATGCTTCAGTCTATTATTTCCATTATTTCCATTATTTTAATGATTTTCCTATTTTATCCCTAGATGTTAATTATTGTCATGGGCAGTGCCAAAATGGAGGGACTTGCAAGGTAATTTTTTGTGTTATTTTATGATTCTTTTAAATTTAAAATTTATCAGGACAATCATAATTGGATCCTAACAGCATTTGTCTTAACCTCACCCTTTTAATTCTTTATATCTTTGTAGACAAATAACGCTGTAGCAATTGTTCATGTATGGACAATAAAGTACAAAGTTCAAGATTCAAATGGATAGCCGGCAGCCATTCAAGAATATACTTTCAGTAGTGTATAGGTAGTCCTTGAATTGTGACAGTAATTGGGACCTGAATTTCCATCACTAAGTGAAATCTCAGTCTCTATAGCTATTGATAACTGAATCCCATCAGTTATTGGGAGAGGACCAATCAGTCGCAATCTGACGCAGATTGCAGTAGAACACAGATTGTAAGTCCCTTTGTTCAGCACCATCATAGTTTCAAACAGCTGCTGAACAAATATTTGTTAAGCAAGGGTTACTTGTATCAGATAGGCAGCCATGGGAGTCATATAAATAAATAAATAAATTCATCCAGTGAAATCAAGGAGATAAAAGGATACATTAAATCCCAAGTTTTTGATAACATGGACTAGGTATACCAAAAGCAGTAGTATAGGATACTGTCTGACTCTTAATTGCCCCTTTCTGTAAATAAAAGGATTATTTACATTTTGAGGATTACATTATCCTCAAAATGTAAATAAGACCATAAGGAAGAGTTCTGAAGTACTTCAGAAAAGATTTATTCAGGTATGTATCCCTAATGTTTATGACACTAGAAAGTAGAAATGCAAATTAAGATTTAAAAACTGATAAAAGGGAAACTCAGTTCAAATCCATAAGTGAACATTTAGAGGTAAATGGGAATAATTTTACTAAAATATTCATTAGATGGTTTTAGAGTAAACTGACTATGAAGCATTTGTATAGTAATTCTAAAAATTCAGATGCAAAATTATTGGGCAATTTAACTTCCTTCTGTGCCTTTTGTGTGGCATGGTCTCTATAATAAATTAAGACAGAAATATTCAGATGGGCACTTTTTTTTCCTAAAAAGACCGTAACAGTTGTTTTAGAATAATAAATAGGCATAATACTCGAAATAATGAATCTAAAGCATAAAGCCATTAAATTACTTTTTTCTACACATCAAACTTTAGTGGCATTGAATTGCTTGGCATTACTCATCTCAAATAATTTTCTTGTGGGTTTAATGGTTTTTTCTTTAAACGTGTGTGTTTTATCAGCTTTGTTTTTAAAAACAAAGGCAGAAATAGTACTTTACTTTCATAGTCAAGTAAACATTAAAGTATTTTAATCCATGGGCCTCAATTTAAAGTTGTAGGAGAATCAGTCCAGAGGATCCATTGTCCCAGTCATTCTTTTTAGAAAACTTCTAGATTTTTAAAAAAAATTGTAATCTTTTTTCCTTAAAACTTCTCTAGTATCTTCTAGAAATGATTTTTTTTTTTTCAATTTGTCCATGTAGGATGAAGTGAATGGCTATCATTGCATATGCCCTCCTGCTTTCATAGGCAAGAACTGTGAAAAAAAAGTTGATGACTGCATGAGCAACCCATGTCAGAATGCAGGTCACTGTACTAACCTCGTCAATGGATTCCATTGTCTTTGCCCTCATGGTTTCTCAGGAGAATTCTGTGAGGTGAAGGATACTTTAGACTTGTTAGAATGCTTGGATGGTCTGAATTCTAGAACAACTTGAGTGTTTGTTGTTATGGATGAATGGAACAGTTCATTTACTGCCCCAGAGGAACAGCAAATTTGGTGCAAAATAGTCCTGCCATTTAAGCATAGTAGGACACAAAAGAGAGCTCACCATCACTAATTTTCTTTTTCATTTTCTTTCTCCTTTTTTTTTTTTGCTACAACAGAAAGCTATCCTTTCATTTCCCCCAAATTCCTGTAGATCCCAATTAAGTGATTTTGCTTCATAGCATATGTCAGCTACTGCAGTAGAAATTAATTATTGTTATAAGTCTTTTGAGGAAATGAAAAACTTGGAAGGACACTTCAGAATGCTCTCAAGCTATTATCTTTCCCTCCCAGGGCACTATTTTTTAAGCAGTAGCATATATGGAATATATAACAATAAGTGTGAATATTGATTCTTTCTTTCTTTCTTTCTTTCTTTCTTTCCTTACTTACTTCCTCTCTTCCCTTCCCTTCCCTTCCCTTCCCTTCTTTTTCTATACTTTTCATCACCACTATTAAAGACTACAAATCAAATTCTAAATCCAGTGTTCAATAGGCATTCTTGAAGTGCAGATTTGTACATCAGTGCTCCTTGCATTTCACTCCAGTACATTCAGGAATAGACTTATTGATTGGAAGTATTGATTACTACTCTACATCTAAATTTAATTGCCGGGGGGGAGGGGATCATAATCTTCAAATTTGAACAGACTAATGAACTGCTAGGACAAGTCTTTTCTCTTCATGCAAAAATCTTAATACCATTCCATCAGTCAGTCTGTTTCAATTAATACATTGGCACATAGCATGCCAAGGTAATTTTTTTTCGGAGAAAATCCTATACTATTCATTATGTATAGGAGGAAAGAGGTATTGTTGTGTATTGTCTTATAATGTACATTCTAATATGGCTATGCTGCTATAATCACAATTTATACAATAACGTGTTGTAGATTGGTTTCCTTTTTGTTGAGGAATTGAGTCTGCTTTTATTGACATAAATGAGAAATGATGCTAGATTATTTCTCTTTATTGCTTTCGGCTTGTTTGTAGCATTAGTACTAAAATAATGCCTGGCTCATTAAGAACTATAGAAGGGGGCACCTTCATTTTTAGAGTCTATTTTTTCAGATGTGCCTGAACAACTAGTATCAATCTCAGATTGGAAGACGTTGTGCCATACAGCTAAGCTTGATCCCAGTTTCCACAACTTTTAGTGGAAAAAATATATCTCCATTATCTGGCTATTCAACTGTTTTAATTCTGTAATATGGTTTTTTGGTGTTTTTATGTGTTTGATTAACGGGTGACATTTGTGGAAAAGCAAATAAATGCTTATATAAAACACTTGTAGATGACATTAAGATTAGTTCCTTAGAATGATTTATAAGTGTAATTCTATAATTTTTGTAGTTACAGGGTTTTTAAAATTTGCCATCTTCATCATAATAGTAACAAATTAAGATGCTTTAGATATACCCATAATGTAATTAAACAAACTTTTGCTTCTCATTTACAACAAGGATAAATAATATATTTCCACCCCAAAGCTAGATGAACTGTCAATTGAGTAAAAGGGCTTGTCCAGCTCTCATGAGCAAAATAAATTTCATATTTACATGAGTTTGGCAGAAAGTAATTAAAAGCTTAGAAATCAAATACGGTATTTTAAAAGAACCACCCCCTATAAATTCTCTACACCCTTTTCACCCCCCCCCCCAGAATCGCAAAGCAGTTTGAAAACAATTGTTTCTGCAAAAAATAATACTAGCAGTTCTTTTGAAGAAACAGATTGAAAAGCAATCAAGCTACCTTTCTCCTTGGGAAACTTGCTAGCTGCCACATAAGAAATAGGATGTAAATGAATTTCTGCAAATGGTCCCACAAACTCCACAGAGCTTCAGATTTTATAAAAACAAATTAGCTTTGTAGTGGTTTCAAATGCATAGCAGCTCAGCCATATGTAAATCAGCTCAACTACCAAATATATCTTAAGTGTGAGATGCATTTTAACTGAAATTCTATAAGAAGCCTTTCAGGTAAGAAGTAGGGCCTATCTGTCTATGTTTTAGAATTTAGGCTTAGTTTGATGCATAGAAAAAAGGTGTATTAGAGATTGTATGTTGGAGAAATAGATTAATAACATTAATTTATTGAACTGAAATTCTTAGCAAAGTAATGCATTCAGGCAGTGTGCTTTAATGATTAATAAACTGGATTAGGATTGAAAAGACACAGGTTCAAGACTGCCTTTAGCTATGAAAATTTGCTCCAAGATTTTGGATTGCTCATTCACACTCTGCCAAACTTAATCCACAAGTTTATTATGCCAATACAATGAAGGGAGATCCCCATTTAAGTCACTTTGTGCTCCAGATGTCAGATATTCATCTAGGGATTGAATACTTGATATAAATTAGAATTTAATTTCAGTGACATACTACTTCTCTCTCTTTTTTAAGTCCATAACTAAGCTATAAAAATCAGAGTAACTATCTTGTGGAATATAGTTGCAAAACTAACAATGCAGTTTAAATCTTTTGTAGATTGATATAGATCTCTGTAAGCCTAACCCTTGCCAAAATGGAGCTCAGTGTTATGATCTGAGAGAAGACTATTATTGTGCTTGCTCTGATGATTATGATGGAAAGAACTGCTCTCACCTCAAGGATCACTGTAAAAATAACTCTTGTAAAGGTACTGTCTGTCCTGTGAAATTTTGACTGTGTAGCCAAGTGTCCGAAATCTTACAATAATAGGATTCTTTCAGGGAAATCATGTTCAATGATTCGTCTTAATTAGTATTACAGATTTTAACAATATGAAGGACAAACTTAAATGCATGTAAATTTGATTTTTTTAAAAAATATAATAAAACTAATAGAGGAAGAAAGGGAAATAATAAGCCTCAGTCCTTCCACAGAAAGTAAATATATGGAGATGAACATGAATTATTTTGCTTATCCATAGAGGATCTATCGATCATTTTTTCTTAGATAAAACTGAGATAATCTTATACTTGTTCTTACCTTGTATGCATTATCAAATTTGCTTCCCAGCAATAGATTGAATTCTGTTTTTAGTGTCAGTGAAACAGACAATAGTAGTGGATTACATTCTCTTTTTCTAGCCTCTATTTGTCTCTTCAAATCTGATTCAGAGAACTGCGAACTATTTAGAGCATATTTAAAAGCTCATACATAGAGAAAATTCTAATACGGTTCAAAGTTCCTTCATATGATAATGGTTAGTCAATTACTATTTTATAAGAGCATTATATGTGATATACTAAGTACCAGCAAGTAATATTTAGAATCTATCTGCTCTAATCCATGCAAGGATGTGTCATAAAGAGATTTCTTTGTTGGTTTTCTGCTAAATATTAGTGCAACTTAAATATGAAGACTAAATGAAATATTTTGTGTCAGAATTAAGAAACCGGAGGTTTATGTTGGCCTTCTAGAGAGTAGCTTATATGCATAATTTTCTCTTATTCTTAGTAATAGACAGCTGTACAATAGAAGTCTTCACAAATGCTACTCAGAATGGCATTCGTTTAATCTCATCCAGTGTATGTGGGCCTCATGGACGCTGCATCAGTCAACCAGGAGGAAATTTTACTTGTGCCTGTGAAAAGGGCTTTACTGGAGCGTACTGTCATGAAAGTATGTAAAAAAAATATTATTAAAAAACATGGCTCAAGTACTTGGGCTTAATTTATAAAACATTATTTCTTAACTGTTTAAAATGATTCCATATGTACATAATAGGATTTAGAGGTCTAAGTTAGTTGAAGACTTAGAGTTTGATCATGAGCGACTACTTCTATGAATAGGGAGATGGGCAGGTGTCTTTGCACAAACAGCTCACCCTTGTTCTTTCTAAGTGATACCAAGGTTTTGTTCAAAAAAAGCACTTTATAGTGAAATGTACATTGCATGGATATAGGATATAGATGAACAGGCACAGAAAATTGTAGATCTATACTACTCTGTATATAAGGTCTCCAGTGTTTATGAATGGATCAGAATCTTTTGGTTGATTTTTGGCAAGAATTTCCAGCTTGTCTTGGCTTTACAGCAGCAATGATAAAATCACTGCTGAGTGAAGAGAGCTAGAGAGAAAATAAGAAACAGAGCAGCCTGGTATCTGGTTTCCTGGCCCACAACCTGCAATTTTATACTTGGCCACATTTGATAAATAAGTTTTGTAGTAAAACTTTTAAGAGACATAAATAGCATTTATAATCTGATTCCTGTAACATTTTTCAGATTATGAAAACCCCCACAAAGTAATAAAGACTTCACAAAGCAAGAGCCCACTCAGATAACATCTTAAATGTAACTAGAATTGTTTAAATAAACAATTGTTACATGGTAGCTTTTTGAAGAAAGAAAAAGAAATCACATCAGACTTATTTCATTGGAGTAGAAAAGCAAAACTTACCACATTGATCTCAGTTAAGCACCAGATTAATTTAGAAAGAATCTTTTGAGGTACAATATTATTTGAAACTAATGGAACCTTTTGTTCCTCAGGTTAATTTCATATTTCTTTTATGATTATTAATTTTGAACGATTGTTGAAGAATTTTGTTTAAGGTGTTTCTGTTTCTTCCAAGCAGTCACTATAAAACAAACAGATAGTAATCTAGTAATTTTGTATTATTGTATTTTAGATATTGATGACTGTCTTGAAAAACCCTGCAAAAATGGTGGAACTTGCATCGATGAAGTCAATGATTTCAGATGCTTCTGTCGGAATGGCTGGGAAGGAAAATTGTGTGACATTAGTGAGTATAGCTAAATATTAATATATTTAAGTTAGTCATTGAAATCTTTTCATCACTTGTAGTTTTTAGGGATTTTATTTATGATAGTGAAAAAAGAAGTTAGGGTGTGTGTTCTTAATTCTCAAGCACACGTCAAGATATGTTATAACCAGGGCTTTTCTTCTCTGAAGAAAGGTGCCGGAACGCACCCCCGTCGTCGCGCTAAAAAACCCCGGAAATAATAGCGCGCGATTGGTCGAGACGGACCACGTGACGCGGACTCGGAAAAGGTGCCGGAACGCAGTACCGCTGAGTTCCGGCAGAAAAAAAGCCCTGGTTATAACTAGCTTAGTTTATATTTAAAGATACAGAAGAACAGAACTGGGGGAAGAAAAACAAAGAAGTATTTAAAGACTATAAAAATTAGATAAGAATGTGCATTTTTAAGAAGAAAAATCATTTCTCTATTATATGATTATATATCCTAATAATAATCATGTATCAAACATGCTTTAAAACATTTATTAAAGTTAAAGATCAATAAAAGTCAACCAAAATAAAAAGAATTATCAAACAAAGTTGACAAGAATTTCTAGTTAATGTGAGACAGTCAATCTTGTCTTGAAAACCAGTCAGACAGAATTTGAGATTTTAAAATCTCACGTTAAGAAAAACTTGAATTTTGGATGGTTATATGTTCTTGTTCCGATGAGTTTGTGACTAATATACTTGTCTCAAATCAACAATTCTCAAAATAGAAATTTCAAATAAATTTTGCATCAATAATAATGATAGCATTTTGTTGCTAATCTTCATTCAGTCTTTTTTATAATAGTCTGTTTACTTTGTGAGATAGAGTGGTTGGCTTTGAATTACCATATGGATAGTGGGGACTTGAAACTGGTCCTCTTTCGCTCTCATCCAGTATTTTTACACTGATTCTCCACCAAGCTAAGTAATAAAAGTATTTCACTTTGGTTTTAACTTAAAATAGTTTACAAAGCCAGCAGTCATTGTTTGTTCAGTGCAATTTAATTAACAGAATTTGGACTTGCATCATACAGATTAAGTTGTGACTCACATTAATTTACTCAAAGTTATCCAGGGATCTATAGCATTAATGAGACTAGATTAAGTTTGGTTTAATGGGTTGTTTATTTATGAAGAAGATTCTTTTCACAAACATTTTTTGTTCAATTCTTTACAAATTTTACAGATTATAATGACTGCTCACCAAATCCATGTCACAATGGGAACACTTGCAATTAAGGAGCAGGAACAAATACTATTTGATATGGGAATCATTTTATTGATGGCTTGAGAATAAATATGGAAATTAGAAATGAAAGATTAGTGAAGCATAGAAAACATGCTAATATAATTTAATATGTTAAGATAGGGATTGTCATAATAACTAGACATATTAAGTATATCAGTATTAAGTAAGAATAGACAATCAATACTAATACAATGAGTATATGTAAATTGTAATTGTTATTGCACAAGATATTTGTACCCAAACAACACAGTTTAAATGAACTGAAGAAGGTATTTAATTTCGTTGTACGAGGTGCAATGGCAATAAACTAAACTAAACTAAACTAAACTAAACTAAACTAAACTAAACTAAACTAAACTAAACTAAACTAAAATTAACTAAACTAAACTAAACTAAACTAAAATTAACTAAACTAATGATCAGGATCAATAAACACAACAGAACTAAATCAAGGCACATCGTGTGGGTTGTGTTCCACCGACAGCTCGTGTTCGCCGCTCCGTTTCAATAGAAACAATCCTTGGTGTCGCTCGTTTAGTGGGGCAGGACTCCTTCCGTGCAAGGAGTAAACACAGAGTGCCTTCGCTCTCCTCATTTTCCTTCTCTTCTCCTCTTCCCAGGTGGGGTTGCTAACCAGGTCCCTAAAGAGAACAGCAGGAGTGCCGCGGCGATGCAGGAGATGACCGGCACGAAGAGAACGTACGACATGATGGAAGGGAGGACAGCCAGGCTGATATCCGGACGTGAACTTTCCTCTGCTAATATAGAAGGTGGGGTTTGATATAGCAGCTTGGAAGCATTGTATAGGTAGTCCTTGACTTAGGACCACCATGCACGGAACCCCAAATTTCCACTGCTAAGTAAGGCCATTATTAAGTGAGTTGCGCCCCATATTACTGCTTTTGTTCTGTCCCCAAACACAACAAATCCTCTGTATTTAAAATCAATGATTCCTTTATGAGGAGCGCCAGCAGCCCCGGCAAAAAGTTTCTCTCTCACCGCAGGCTAACAAATCCGTCTGGCCAGGAGATGAATAGTTGTCTGCCACATCTATTCATCTCCGCCCCCTTCCTTTTATCCCCAGAGCTAGGGAGGGGCTTCGCTAGCAGCGGTGGCTCTTCTGTCCCAAGGTCCGGCCCATAGATTTCCACTGCTCTCCTCTCCTCTCCTCTGCCTTCTGTGCATCTGCACGTCAGACACTGGACCAGGCTGTTCCTCCTCTTCCTCATCAGCCACCTCCAGACTTGGGAGCTGTTGACTCTCCATCTAAGGGCTGACGGACGGCCCAGGCTCCACCTCTGTCTCTCTCTCTCTGCCAGCTCTGTTCCCTCTTCCCCCTCGTAGCTCCCAGGTTGCCCTGATGCTGACCTTAAGGACTCCCACTCCTCCTCCTCTGATTCGACAGGCCACAAAAAAAAATTTGTTAAGTGAATCACCACAATTGATAAGTGAACCGCACAGTCGTTAAGAGGTTAAGTGACTTCCCCGTTCACCTTGGTTGTCAGAAGCCAGCTGGGAAGGTTGCACATTCATGATCACATACACGCCAGTTGCCAAATGCCCTAATTTTGATCACATGACCACGGGAAAATTAGCAATAAGTCATTTTTTTTCAGTGCCGTTGTAGCACCGAGTGGTTGCTAAGCGAATGCTTTTAAGTTGAGGACTAGCTGTATTGAGCCTCGGTGGCACAGAGGATAGAGTGCAGTAATTGCAGGCTACTTCTGCTTACAGCCAGTTGCCTGTAATTTGGCAGATCGAATCCCACCAGGCTCAAGGTTGACTCAGCCTTCCGTCCTTCCGAGGTGGGTAAAAT
>JAOYMU010000001.1:134257048-134272281 GCA_025802295.1 Psammodynastes pulverulentus | reverse complement strand
AACTTATGAACAAATTCGACTTATGAACAAACCTACAGTCCCTATCTTGTACGTAACCCGGGGACTGCCTGTACTTCCATATTATAAGTGCCCACCTAGCAGTTCGAAAGAATGCAAATGCGAGTAGATTAATAAGTACTTCTTTGTTGGGAAGGTAGCAGCCTTTGGTGTATAGCCTGCTGGCTATATGACCATGAAAATGTCTTCAGACAACACTGGCCTCCTTGGCCAAAAAACAGATAAGCACTGCCCCTAGAGTTGGACATGACTGGAGAGGGAAACTTTTACCTTACTTTCATTTTGGCTTGAAACCAATCTTCCTGCTACAGCAGTCAACTGGAATTCTCAAGAAAGACTTTCTTAAGATCATCAATCTCAAGAAAGTAGCTACTTTTAAATTTAAGTTTCCTGTTTCTTTTTTCCCTAGTCTTTCATTTTGCATCAGGACGAGACGGATAATAGTCTCATACAGAATGCTGCCAATACTATAGTAAATGCGATTACAAGGCGGCAAAACAGCACAGTTATGCTTGCAGTAACAGAAGTCAAAATAGAAACCATAGTAGTTGGGAATTCTTCTTCATCAGGTAAGATAAAAATATGCATTTGGGACAGAGTGACTACCTCAGAATATACTGATTTCATAGTGTAGGTACTACTTGTTTAGCAATTGCCTTATTTAGCTACTGTTTGCAGATATAGGGGTAATGAAAAAGTAATTTTATGACTAAGTCTTGCATTTACAACCTTTGCAGGTCATTACGGCAAAGGAAAATTGAAGTAAGATTGTAAGCATAATCATGGTTTCATTTAGCAACCACTTCCCTTATCCAACTTGTCAGTCTCAATTGTGGTCATTAAATAAGGACTATCTTGTACTTGCAAATTGTTTCTCATTTAAAAAAAACCCAAAGTAGTTTACATAGAATGTAAAATAAAAATTGGCTATTGTTTTTAATTTTTGTTTGGACATCTTTTAAGCACTGAGGTTTGGTTTTGATTTTTTTTTATGTTCTATAGTAGCGATGCTTAAGTTAAAAATTTAAATAAATTTTTTATCTTTCCTTTTTTATTGAAATGTGTTTACCCATATTCCTTCTGTACTTGCCAAAAGAAGGAATCAATTATAAATAGGAAATTGTCTAAGTACTAAAATAAATGCCTTTTCCACATGTCTATCTAGATAACTTTCACTTTAAATTTATTGGTTGTATTATGTTGTGGAAGTGAAGAATGCCCCTCTTCCCCCAAATCATGACTATTTCACTTCTATTCTGCAAGGAGCAGTGACAGGAATAACATTCCAGCCACCCTTCTTGGGAAAAAAAGAGGGTTGGTTCAAAAAATAATCCCAGTATATCACATTGAAAGACTGTTCTATGTCCAAATGTGTTTAAAATCATTGTGACAAACAAATTGGATACATAGTATAAAACAGGTTTCCATTTTTTTCCTTTTTTTTTAAATAACATCTTGACTATTAAGAGGTTCTATGCTCATCTATTTTATACTGTATCTGTTCAGATAATGATAGATGTTTTGTGACTGTTGATAAATTGAAACAGACATTTAATGCCATCTCAAAGCAGTCCTTATTAAAAATTCAATATAAATATGATAGTTGCTTCCTATGTCCTGACTCATTAGTTTTGCAAAACAATTCTTTGATTGCATGGCTTCACTGCAAATGGTGTTTTTGATGCCTTTTGGAGATTTCATTTGCGCTCCATATAGTTTCAGGATTCCCTTTCTAAGTTATGTTTGGTTTGCTTTCTAGATTATCTGGTTCCAATCCTCTGTGCAGTTTTTAGTATTGTATGGATAACCTGCATAATAATTTGTGTGTGGTGGACACGAAAGAGAAGAAAAGAGCGAGAAAGAAATCGCCCATCCAGAGAAGAGGCTACAAATAATCAGTGGGCACCTCTAAATCCTATTTGGAATCCTATAGATAGACCTTACAGTCATAAAGGCATTCATTATGAACAGAAAAATTTTATATCTCCTCAAAAAAGAACTTACGATGGGGTAGAGGAGTACACAGAGTATGAGGAAGAGGAGGAGGAGGAGGAAGAAGAAGAAAAAGAGGTTATGGAAATGGACAAATTCCTCTCTCAAAAACTCTCTAAACCTCTGACAACAAAGGTAGCAGTGGACTCATTAGAGAATAGTCCTGTTAAGAACACTCTTCAGACAACCAAAATGGACAACAGATCTGTAAAAAATGTGAACACAAAAAATCTTGAAGGTGGAAGAGACTAAATCTGTGTTTGGACCATAACTATATTGCTTACGTTAAAAAAAAAATGGAGAAATTGGCATCTCCGTTGTGCATAAAGGACTTAATTGTCTGAAGTCAAATATTCATAGTTACTTTATTTTGAATAAAAAAAATTAAAATAATAAAATAAAAACTTTATTTGTTTCTTTTAGCCTTGTATAAATTATTCAATGACTGTCAGATGATAAGAGTAATCTTTGATAGTTGCTATTTTTGTAAATTTTACTTAGAATACACTTGTGAAGCAGAGGAGAGAAGTTTGTATTTTCAATTAATAAGGTTTATCACAGAATGCTCAACACTGTTTACAAAATGGAGGTTTTTTTTTTTTTGCTTTGCTTTTTTTTTTTTTACTTGTACAACAGTGGCTTGGAATCCTCCTGGTTGAGGAAGTTGCTGAACTTAAGGAAGAAAACATGAAGTGTTCTTGTTAATATTTACTGAAAACTTCTCTCTATACTTCTACAAGTTTGTCCCCTTGAAAAAAAGATTGCCTTATTCTGTGAACAAAAGAAAATCTATAGAGATCTTTCAAACTGTGATTGGTTAGAAAAAGTGGCCTTTTTAATTTAGTCTGTCAATTTGGTTTAATTACCTTAGAAATGCAGTATTGAAGCACATACCAAGTGCCTTGAAATATCATCTTTCTGTCTCAATAGCAACTGTCAAAGACTGCCATACCCATCTAAGTTTACCACAAGAAGATATTTGGTTTTCTCAGATTGATACAGGTTTTTTTTTCAGATTGTACAAGTGCATTTTTGTAAATATGTATATATTTAAATGAATCACTTCTGTATATTTGAGTTAATAACTTAAAAATATTTTTGATCTTTTTAAATGTCATTCCTTTTTAATTTATGTCGCAGAAAGGGAAGTTTTATGGCAGTTTCTAAAAAAGATACAAAAACCTTATTTTGGTATTATGTTCATATTAGAAAATGATGTTACTATAATTAATGTTGGGAAACTGTTGATCACTTTTTGTACTTTTTTTCAATGTATTGCAACCATTTCACATGTAAATAGATCCAAGGTGTTTCCTCGCATCTCAAGAACACAGAGAGTAAGTATCCTGTACAGCATAAAGATGACAGGGCAATGTTCTTTTTTCTTGTGAATGTCTCTATTACATGTGGTATTGCTTTTTTGCATTTTTTTAAATACAGGCCTAATGAAGGGAACAATATTCTTCTCATTTCTTGTTTGTTATGCTTATTCATGCTAGAAAACATGTTGGCAAACATGCTGAATCTAGGTGGTGCAGCAGAAACCTGCCAATTATCAATTAGCTCTGGGTTTCTTTCCTTTATCCCTGATAACTAGTGTTTCTTCGAGTTTGATGGGGTGATGCCACTGAATTGAGTTTCCTGCCTCTGTGTCACTTCATTAGCTGCTACTTGTGGAGGCAGGTAAACCCACAGCACAGCAATGTGTGTTTGGAGTCGCTTAGATGCATGTGGAGAGAATAGAGGCCTGCTCTTCTCAGCTTTACGTTGGTTGTAACATCTGGTTCCATCTTACACGATGGAAAATCTCAGGAGAAATTGTTATTCTTAATAGAAAGCTTATGCATCATTTGTGGGGTTTTATTTTTGTTTTGTTTTTTAAAAAAAGGCTTTATTAAAGAAATGAGCTATACCTTTATTTTAATTACTGATAAAACCCTATGTTAAGTGGGCTATCCTATAATTGCAAAGGATACAAATATTTCAATGTCTTGGCCATTTTGGAACCACTTTTTATACATGAATGCAGAAATTGCTTTGCAGAAACTTCTGTGCAGTACATTTTGTTTGACATGTTCTTCTGTAGTTTTCAGATGAAAACTATTTATTAAAGCATTTTATAACAATGTCAGTAGTTGAAATTTTTGCCCCGACTCTGTGCTTAAGTGTTCAGAATGTTTTGGAATCTCTGATCACCCCATCTTTCTACTCCCACAGCTGCAATGTCTTTTTCCTATGCAACTTGAAGAGTTTTCTCAAAATTCAGTTTTGTTGCCATTGTAACTTTATTTTGTATTGCAATACTGCTGTCTTCCAAAGCCTAATAAAACTATTTCCCTCATTTTATATATATATAACATTTGAAACATGCTTTTCAAATGTCTTCCTTGTCACCTGTGGTGTTTTAGGTTTGGAAGGACAAAGGGAGAAACCAGAGGCATCTGAGCCTTCATGTCAAGTATAAATGAGTTGTTTCTTGAATGCAGAGCAAAGAAATTTTAGTAATCTGGAATCAGAACTTAAAAACAAAAAGAAAACTTATTACAGCCTTCTTAGTTCAGAATTTTCCCAACAATTGTATCTTATTCCCCAGAATCATAAACTTCTGTTGTCGATCTGTCATACACACACACACAAAATCCAATCCAAATTGTTTTCTAGTTAGGTATAGTTAAGTCCATTCCCCAATCAACTTAGGTACATTGTATTCCTTTTGGCCTTTTGTTGTTCTCTATGTATGTTTATGTACTTTCACCAACCAGATTAATTAACCCTCAGGAGAGCAATAGACTTCAGTACTATTAATGAATCTTTGAAAACCTTTATGCTTTGATTAGAAGGATTCTTACGTATTGTAGGCCTTCCACTGGTTTTAATATTACTGAAACTTTATTTTCTTGGGTGGATACAGGTTTGCTATGAAGCCTCCACCAGCTTTAAAAATAGATTCTATCAAAAACTGAATGAATAGTGTTGCAGAATAACACAGTTTCTACACCAATGGGTTTTCAGTGCCCCAAATCTGCTAGATTATTCACTTCCAGACTAGGACTGTAGGGCCATGTCCATATCCACAAATAAAATTGCATTATAGTATGTTTTCTTAAAACCCAAAGAATTACTGTAGGCATTTATTATTTGGATCCATTCAGATATTCCTCCCCTCACCAGATACCTGTGCCTCTTGTGTGCAATATAATACTTTTTTTAAAAAAAAAGCTTATTTATTTATTTATTTACCAAATTGTCTATCTCACAAAAAGTTACTCTAGGTGGCAGACAGCAATCTGATAGATATATATAAACACTATAAAAATGTAAGAATCAGTATTAAAAGATAAATATTGTTAAAAGTAAAATTTCGTGATCCTCTAATTGTGAAGTGGAATCTGGGATATCATTGGTAAATGAAAGCTTCAGTTTCTTGAATTCTGAATACAATAGATTTTGACTATATCTTTTTCGCCTTGTTTTGGTATTTTAAGACAAGTTTGAGCAAGAACTAGTTTAGGGTGAAATCTAGCCAGGAATGCTACATTTTGTAAGCTATTGAAAAGCTTACAAAACCAGGAGGAACAGGATTATTAGAAGAGCAAATATCCAAAATGAGGAATGCTGACAAAACTATTATTTTCCTGCAGTCTATCTTGGGATAGGAAGTCTCCTCCTGCTGCTATTACTATCACTACCAAAACAAAATAAAAAAAAACCCTACAGTGATTATAAATACATTTTAAAATGTACCTCATTGTTTTTAAAACCATCTCAATATTTGGATGATTTACTTATTGCATACAGTAAGAACTGAATAGACCTTTTGCTTTAAAACAATGTATTTGTTCAACTTAATTATAGTCAGATATTTAAGAAACAATCAACTTATCACAGAAGAGCTGTAGTAGAAGTCCCTTATTTTGGTCATTAACTAGCCTAATTTACACTTGATGCATTAAAAGGGTAAAGTTAATGTTCTCTTAAATTTAGGGATTTGGGAACTAAAATTTGATTATTTACAAATATATAATATACATAAAACTTGCTTGTTAACTCCAGATATTCAAGAAATAACCCAAACTTACCACTAAAGAGCATGAGTTTCCTGCCCTCATCTATTAGAATCACATTTCTAAATCTCTGATTTTGCTTGACTCCCCTGAACTGTGCACTGTGACCTCTTTGCTCATTTGCTCACACTGCTTAGGACAGGCAGTCAAATTTATGCAGGTAGGCTAATCTGGCAGCCATTCTGTTCTAACAGTCTTACTGGAAGTTGTTCTTAGCACAATACGGGCAATCAAATTCCACTGGAGCATACTTTTTTTAAAGACTAATGGAAGGTACATCAATCAGAAATATTTGAGAAGTTGCACCAAAAGTCCCAACAAAATATCTTGGAATAAAACAGGCTAACATCTCTTTATAGAAATGTACATATAGAATCCGAATACATGAACTGATATAATGTATAGGATATCTATACCACAGAAAATGCATTGTACATTGTATCTTATTTAAGAAGCAATCAAACATCAGAGCAATATTAAAATATGAAGTTTTTCATAGTTTAAACTACTGCCTCAATCACCCCTATCTTCCCCATGACTACTTCAATCTGCTTTCTGAAAAAATGTGATCCTAAAGGAGTGTACAATGTGCCTTTCCTTAACAAAAGAGAGATGATACGTTTATACAGAAACTAAAATTTCATGCGACCCTTGTGATTATACCCTTCTAGTAGTTAAAAGACTGATAATAACTTAGTAGTTAGTCTTCTACTTAGTTTAAAAAACTTTAATTAGCTAGGAAAACTGGACACAATTTTATCTATATTGTTTATATTGGTCATTGACCAAATAAATAAACAATATCATTTAACATTTGAATGAGAAGGGATTGCTTCTAGTTGACTTGGAACCTGCATCCAATTTCCCAAGACCATCCATAGGCAATTTAAGTCAGTTTTACAATGTTCTTCAAAAAAGACCAAAGAACAGTGGCATCTTATCCTGTGCTAACATCTGGCTATCACTTGTATTTTGCCAAATCTCTTTCTTTAAATAGCTTAATAGTTCTGCTTCTGGAAGAACAGTCTTGATTTAGCAGAGGCAACTACGGTAAGTGTAAGGGTATATTTGATCAGAAATTGACATTGTCCAAATTTAGGCAGAGAAGCTCAGAGATACTGGCTCTGTGGCAGATCTGCTTAGTTTTAATGGCACCTATGGTATCATATAGTGCACTTTATATCCTTGTGGGTCTCATCATACACAGATGCACTTTAGATGTTTCAGCCTCTGGAGAGTTTCATCTCTTTTTCAGCATCACTTCACTAAAGGGCTAAAGTAAAGATTCTTCACAGTCACATGGGGCAAACCAGCAACTTTTCATAATGTAAAAATAACAATTGTGCACCTGGAATGATCTAAGTTGAGGCAACCTGACAGAATAGCTTCTCATTAATTTCTGCAGCTAGTATATTAGGGACATAGCACATTTCAACAAGCTGCTCATTCTGAGAATGTAAAATATTAGGGAAGTAACATTAACTGTTCATGCAACAAGAAAGACAGTAGCTTAACTAAAGCTTATACAGTGTACTATAATAACTGGGTTACACAACATTATCAAGACCAAACTACTTTATGACCTAGTATGCTGTATAAATCCAGCCAAAGAATATTTAATTTTCTTCTTGGGTTTCCTGTACATACACAGAACATTACTAGAATATTAAGAACATAAAAAGAGAACCAATTGGATCTAGTGATTAAGGTATCGGGCTAGAAAGCAGGACTGTGAGTTCTAGTCCTGCCTTATGCATGAAAGCTGGCTGAGTGACTTTGGGCCAGTCACTTTCTTACAGCCCAACTCATCTCACAAGTTGTTGTGGGGAAAATTGTGAGGAAGAAATATTATATATATTTGCCGCCGTGAGTTGTTTATAAAAATAAAGACGGGATAAAAGACCTTTTAAAAAGGAATTACATAGGGAATATTTGAAAGTTTACTGACTTTAAAGTTTTTCTTTGAAGTTATATATTAATAAATCAGTTAACAACCCAACAGATCTCTAATTGTATTATATAAACCTTAATTTTTTCAAAGGAAAACTGGGTAAATATTCTTTTAGAATACAAAAGATATTCTTATTTCTGTGGAGATTTTGAGTCAGCTAGGTCATGGTCATCTCAAAGGTGTTTTTTCAAAAGGCAACTGAACTGTGTTGTTTCCTTGAGGAAGAAGAAGGAGATGTTTCACTTCTCATCCAGGAAGCTTCATCAGTTCTGACTGGATGGTGGGGGAGATGGAAAGATTCCTTCCACACACATTCCATCCAGTCAAAACCTATGAAGCTTCTTATTCTTCTTCCCCAAGTGAAAAACACAGTCCAGTTGTCTTTTGAAAAAGCATCTTTGAGACCTGTTATTTCAGAAAACTTAACTAATTTAAATCTAAGTATTAGGTTTGATATAACACCTTGGTTTATCTTAAAAAGCTAACAGGTTCATATAGTAAAATGGAAAGTTAAAAAAAGTCATAGAAATCAATAGTCACGTTCTTCCATGTTGCCAGAAAAACAACACTGATGTATATATGAAACATAAGGGCTAATATCTGATACAAAGTATTATCTTTTATTGTTAAACAATCAATAGTTGCCCATTTTAAAAAAATCATTACTAAACTATGCAACCCATCTTGCCGATTATATTTTGTACAATTTGTGAAGCATTTTGTTTTAAAGATTCTTTATTTTTTCCTAATGTTTTGGTTTTCAAGTTTAATATTTATTTATTTTATTTATAAAATTTATTGGCCGCCCATCTTACCACCATATCATAAAAGATTACACATAAAACATATATAAAGGGTGGAGGCAGGGGGGTATTATTCAGAATTGTTTTAGAAGAGCCAAACTTCTTTGGAGATGGGGCGGTATATAAATTTAATTTTAATAATAATAATAAAAAACTTAAAATAATGGAACTCTGTGTGCAGTGCTTCTGATTTTATCGCCAAAAGATGGAGCATAGAGAAACTCAGCTGCTTTAATGATCTGCAAAGAAGTGTTCTGGATGCAATCCCATATGTTCCAAATAATCTTTTGGAGACTGACTCCAAAGCACAGCTTTAATAAATAAAGTTGTTTGTGCATCTTGATTTCTTTTTTTCTTTTAGAAAGATCTCTAATATAGCGTTTCTCTGCCTACAGGGGCTTATTTTTGTATTTTTAATTCATGCCTATCTTTTGAAATTAAAGTATTTAACTCTAAAAATTATTTACAAAATGCATACTAAGATGCTACATAATTAGGAATATACGTAACCAGACACTATGGATTTGTAATTAGAAATGCACCAGGTGTAGCAATAATTGCATGTTTTGGTGTTCAGTATGTATATTCCTCACCCAGAAGATCTTTTCTAGGTAAGAATTATGGAAAATGAATACAAGGTCATCATGTTAAAGAAGTTATGCTAGTTATTGGAGATGTTTTCCAAATGAAAGGGAGATCAAGGAGTTACAAATGGAATTGAGAGTCGGCTGAGTAGTATAAATGCTGATCAAGACAAATAGTATTTAGTATTTGGAAAATTTATCCTTCCAATGCAATTTGTAAACTAATTTGACATTGGTAAACATACCTATTTGTTAAGTTTAAGAAATCAGCTCAGCAATGTCTGTTTAAGAAATGAGTTACAAAACAAGGTTATAGAAATCTATGTTCAATTTCTCTGCAATGTCATTATCACTAAGCTTTTAAAGATCTTGGGAGGCTCATCTGTTTTAGCTATAAACTGTTCTTCATCCATTATTCATTAGTGCTGATGGAGGAGAAGCAGCAACCGGGAATGAGTGAGGGGGGTGGGTGGGCAGGGAGTGAAGAGAGCATATGGCTTTCAGGCTGGAGAACAAAGGGAATCGTGGCCTTGCACTCCTCAGGTAGCATGCAACTTGCATTACTACATTTGGTTCCTCAGTTCTGCAGATATTCTCAACACAAATTGAGAATACTTCAGAGTGACCAATAATCTCTATTATGCTCTAATCAGGGCTTTTTTTCTGCCGGAACTCGGCGGTACTGCGTTCTGGCACCTTTTAAGAGTCCGTGTCATGTGGTCCGTCTCGACCAATCGCGCGCTATCATTTCTGGGTTTTTTTAGCGCAACGACGGGGGTGTGTTCCGGCACCTTTCTTCAGAGAAGAAAAGCCCTGGCTCTAATATATTATTTCCAGATTTTGTTCTTTCACCTCTCTCTCTCTCTCTCTCTCTCCCTCCTCCCCCTCTCTCTCCCACATACACTCCAACACACACACATACACACACACAAACACCTTTGTACCTGGGCCAGACATCCTGGCTGCATTTCTTAAAAGCCATGTTTATGCTTTAAGATAAAAAAAGACAACATTGCCCTTTTTACATCCAAAAACTATGAAAGATCAAGGTATTATCCTCAATTTAAAAAGGTAGAAGGATTAATCTTATCATTACATAATTGATTGAAAAAATAGTTCTGTTGCCACAATACACTTGACCAGGCCAGTAAGGAAGAGGGTTAGTGAGTTATAAAGCAGTCCAAAAGACACCATTTCACCGACAGAGTCCAGAATATGTGCGGAGGGGAGGTAACAAAAAAAAAAAAGTCAAGATGATGTCTGCTGTCAAATAACTGAAACCCTAATTTAATAAGCATTGTGGATGCCATGTTGACTTTTTTTTTGCATACATTAATATTTCCCTGGGAATGCCCCTGTTCACCTGACGAGTAGAGAACTTTGCCAGCAGTCTTCTAGCACAATTACTTCCTCAGGATAAGAGGCAAGGTTCAGAAGTCCTAAAATAGCAACTTTTGACCTAGTTAGTATAGCCAGGGCTTTTTTTGAGCCGGAGCTCAGCGGAACGGCGTTCCGGAACCTTTTCGGAGCTGTCGTCACGTGCTCCGTCTCAGCCAATCGCGCGCTATCACTTCCGGGTTTTTTTAGCGTGCGACGGGAGGAGCGTTCCGGCACCTTTCGGCGCCAAAGAAAAGCCCTGCGCAAAACAATAGGGACATCTATGTGACTCATTACATGCCCATCACTATCTCTCCCACTACATTCTGGATCAGCTGTAGCTTTTCAGTGGTATTTAAGGGTAGCCTCACATATACCCTTAACTATTACAACACCAGTTTCAATCCCAAATGTGTAAGAGCAGCAGTGGCACCGTGGTTAGAAAGCAGTACTGCAGACTACTTCTGCTGACTGCCGGCTGCCTGCAATTTGGCAGTTCGAATCTCACCAGCTCAAGGCTGACTCAGCCTTCCATCCTTCCAAGGTCGGTAAAATCAGAACTCAGATTGTTGGGGGCAATATGCTGATTCTATAAACTGCTTAGAGAAGGCTGTAAAGCATTGTGAAGCAGTATATAAGTCTGACTGTTATTGCTATGTTCTGACAATCATTCAAAGTATTGTATGATTTTGGACAGTGGTTTGGATGTTGTGAAAAGAAACAATATCAGGAACAAGTAAGAATCCTCGTGCTCCTGTGTATCTCCTGGCTACCTTCCATGAAAATAAAACAATCCATGGCAATTCTCTTCCTAAAACAGAACCTGGTGCTATCTCTTCTCTTAATAAGCCAAAATAATATGTCAGCTTTATTTATGATTCTGGGTTGTTAGAGAAGAAGACACCACTCATTTTGTTCTGATAAAATGCTATACAAACTACGTACAGAGAATCTGGTTCCTTTAGAAAATACAAACTGGGATCCAGTTAAAGCATCCAGCTTTTAAAAATCTCTGAACATGCCCTTGTTACCAAGAAGAATCTGTTCTTAACCTTCACTTGGAAAGGAGTTTTGAATAACTATGGTTCACATAACAGAAGCTGAATATCGTGCTGACACTTTTAGGCTGGTGACAGGTCAGTTTATGCTCGATCAAGTTAGATGTAATTGCTATATTAAATGAGTCAAAGTACTTATTATCCTACAGCTTGGCATAGTAGATTAAGGGGCAGAATCTCTCACATGATTTGAAACTTAGCTCACCATAATAGAGTTTAATTGTTCCACCAACACCAACTGAGTCATCTGAATATATGCCTCTGCTTGCCCAGAAAGGGGCACACTACTAACGATTATAATACAGGGGGAAAGAGGATTGAATTACACATGGAAGAACTGGGAATCAGCAGTTTGAAAATTTTTCTAATATTCAGCGAGGTTAATGGTTAAGCTAGATCCTTCCAAATGCATGTCGGGAGTTAGCTAAAACAAAACGTTAGATAGTCTAAAAGAACAGATTTCTATAAACTGGCTTACCTGTATAACAAGGTTGATATTATCTGTGCTGAGCTTTGGACTTTTATTTAGTAGAACTAAAGAAGCATATTATGCTTCTCCATTTTTAATATGTCCAAAGATTCTTTTTAGGGGAGGGAGTCATAGCATTTTTGCTATTAATTCCATCATTGCCTCTTTTATGTTTATTTTTGTATTTTCACCAAGAAAGTTTCTGTAAATCACGGTTTGGCACTATGAGAACAAGGTGTTGAGAGGGTATAGTCTTGCCTTGCTCCCTTCATTCCATCCCCTGCCAGCTTTCTCTCCAGTTACACCTGAGTTGTAGATAGACATTTCATCCTAAGGTGCAAATTATGTTTTTTCGCTTTCTCTTAAAAGCAGAAACAATCCTAGTTTGCTAGGTAAGCATGAACAGTAGTACTGATAGTTCAAAGGAAACACCAAACAAAGAAAATCTGGAATCCCCATACATACTTGGAGAAGAAACATGAAAGGGGAAAGAAGCCTGAAAAGCAGAGGTTCATTCTCACTCTGCCAAAAGGCCACACCTTCACATTCTGATTAAGACAATATCACAATATTCTGTGTTGCAGGAAACTGCAGGGATACTTAATCAACTGTCCTAGGAAGCTTTTTTTTTTAAGCAAAAAGAAAGTGGAGCAACACTTCTCTATTCATGATCATATTAAAATTGTTTCTAAGCATGTTTACTTTCACTGTGTCCATGTTCCAGAATTTTATATGGATGCCCTTTTAGTAAATGTTGATCAACAATCAAAAAGGGGTTTCATAAAACTAATATCTTTGTGCCACCAGCCCAGTTCAGGTATGTGTTTATAGCTCATTACAGCACCAACCTGTACAGAAATACCACAGGTCTGGGCAAGTGAATGGAATTCTTTTGTGACTTGCTTATCAACAGGCTGTTAACTAAATCCCAATTTTCGAGTCACCTGCATTACAGCATTATTTTCAAATTAGGAAATGGAACGTCAGATTTATGTTCAGAGTTACATTGATCAGATTATTAGAAATAAGTTATATAGGGGCACGGGCAAAAGAAGTCTTTTGCAATAAGATAATAAATTGATCGCCAGATAAAAAGAGTAATTTTTGAAAAGTTCAGGGAAGTCTACAAGAATGAGATGTAAGGAAACTACAGCACACTTTTTTAACATTTAGCCTTCCTTGAAATTTAAACACAGGATGATTGCTTCTAGAACTCTTGGGATCTACTCTAATTCCTTGGCATAGATCAAGGATATAAATAGAGTATATAGAACAACACAATTCCATAAGGTTGTAACTTGATACATAGATGTTACACTTTAAACAATGAGGCTTCCACTTTTATAGAACTTAGATAAAATGGAATTATCAGTCATGGAATGAAACTGATAATTCATATTATATGGTACTCATATAATTTATATGAGTGCCATATAAATGGCAAAGGATTACTTTGCAATCTTATGCATATTTATTCAGAAGTAAATTTTTAAAATTGCAGCTTTCAAGGAGGAAACTCTAAATCAGTGTTTTTCCAAACTCGGTATCTTTAAGATATCTTGATTTCCAGAATTCTGAGAGTTAAACTTCATTCATCTTAAAGTTGTCAAATTTGAATTTTTTTTAACTGTAAATAAACCATCTTGCTTTAAACATTTTAATTTCACCCCAAAGTATTTTACTTGCCTCTAAGGCTTACCTTTATTTTACCCAAGAATGCTATATCCTAGTTTTAAGTTCTAGTAAAAACTATGAACAGTTCATAAATTCCCTTAAGTTGTAATTTTCAGAGTTTGTTAGTTTACAGTTTACTTCATTCTCCAGACATCTTAAGTTGAACAGAAAATTTGCCTTTTGTTTCATTGGCGACAGAAAAATAAAACATTGTTAAATTCTGGGTGCATTTTGGACCAGAATGTAAAAGCAAATATTTTTAAAAGTACCAAGTTATGTTTACCTTTGAGCAAGTTCATGCTTAAAGCTAACGTATAAACATATGCATATATTTTAATCCACCAATAGTATAAAGCAGTCCCCAAAAGAAATTCATTCAGATGATAAGCACTGATTTCATTTAGGATGCTTCTGAAACCAAATGATAAGCGCTATTGATTAAGTCATAAAGAGATTGTGCTGATTTAATTAATTGTATGCATGTATTTATACTCATTTGTCTGCTGTCTTATCTGACAGACTCTTGCATAGGAGAATGTGCTAGTTGAGCTACAGACAAGCCAAGCTGCATCCATTCAGTCCAAATTTTTTACTTTAAAGTTAGCCAAACAGAAAACGGAAAACAAAGAAGAAATAAAATTTTGGCAACCAATAGTACAAATCTGAGGCCAGAATAAATAAGCAACCAAACTTGTACAGTAGTCTGTGGTTATTAGACTACTACAGAGAGAGGACAGGGGAGATGCAAGTTCAAGTCTATACTTTGCCATGGAGTTCGCTGGGTGATCCTGCGACTGTCAATGTCTCTCAGAATCTACTAATCTACCTTACAAGTATGTAGTTGTGGTAGCAAATTGGAAGATGCACTATTCTGCAAATCTTGAAGCAGAATATATAGTTCATGAATAGAGGGATAAAAACTTAGAATAGAAAAAGACGACTTCCAAACCCTAATCCTCTCACTAGCTACTGTATCTTTATGCAGGCCCTCTAAACGGAAAGCACTGAAATTTAGATGACAAATTCTTGGGAATTTCTGTAAACCATTTAGATTGAGTTCTTGGTCCATTTAAACAGGTTTCTGAATACTTCATGGAAGGAATATATTTAAAGGAACTCCTGCTTGATCTGAATCTTGCTTGAGATAGTCTTAATATCCTTTAGTCCAGGGATGTCCAAACTTGTCAGCTTTAAGATTTGTGGACTTCAACTCCCAGAATGCCCCAGCCAGCTATGCTGGCTG
>JAOYMU010000001.1:134177202-134192707 GCA_025802295.1 Psammodynastes pulverulentus | reverse complement strand
TGCAAATTTGTTAAGTTCCCCTTCTATTCCCTCATCTAAGTCATCTACTGTCCCCACTTTCCCTCTCCCCCCCCCCAACCTGGTCACTCAGGTAGCAATGATAAAACAGCACTTCTCTTCACTTTTAAAAAACTTTGGAAGATTTACTCTTCTTCCCAAATCCATCTGGAAACATTCTATGTTTCCAGTGCAGTTCCCTCCAGATGAGTTACATCACATCTTGTCATACCTCTGCTAACTGTGGTCAATGGGTCTTGGAGTAGTTTTTTTCTGTCTAAAACAGCTATATGTATTTCCACAAGCAGTGCAGTGTGGACCAGAAAAAGAAGCTATGCCGGGCTTTGTATATTCATTATCTAAGTTCCACAAGCAAATGGCCTTGAGTTCTCTTGCTTTTAATCATTCTTGATTGATTTATTAGAAAATGTTGCCTTTTCCCAAAGCATCTTAGTGACTCTAAAAACCAGAGGCATACAGGTAAAAATGCATTAATTCTCCCTAGACTAGTGGACCAATAAGATGGCATAGAAAACATTTTGTATTAATGGAAATTTATTCTCTATTTCTTTCTGGAGAACACGTTTTTTCATTTACTGGATCTGGACTACAGGGCCAAGAAAAGCTGAATTATACATAGTCCTCAACTTACAACCATTCATTTGGTGGCCGTGCAAAGTTACAATGGCACTTGATTTTGTAATTTGAGCACTTAGCAAGCAGCATGTATCTATGCAGTGTCCCAGCATCATGTGATTGCAACTTTTCCAGCCAGCATCCGACAAGCAAAGTCAAGGGGGGGGGGGGAGCCAGATTCATTTAATGATTGCCTGATTCTCTTAACAACTGCAGTGATTTGCTTAACTGTGGCAAAAAAAAGGTAGTTAAAAAAGGGGTATAAAATTTGAACAGTCACACCAACTAGATGTTCTTGTAAAGTGAAGGTCTTTTGTTTCAATACTGGCATCATCTGTACAGATTTCCTTTCAGCTTAAACTCTGTACGTCATCTTCTCCATATCTACTTATGAGAGTCACTTTCCTCAAGTAACTAAAGGAATGTCTTTTGACCTGGAGGTCTCATCATCTGGCATGCAAACACATCTACAGTAAGTATTACAGTCATGTCCACATCATTTTCTTGGCAACTGCACCGATGTGGTCTGTCACTGCCCTCTTCTGAGCTTAATGTTGGCTTAATATCCAATATTTTATGTCTTGCTTTATAATTTTAACATGGTAGCAATCATTATTTCCATTTTACATATGTGGAAATATCCTTGAAGTGACCACTACCTTACCAGTTCTTTGGAATGATAAAATTAGCTTAAAACATATCTGATCATTATGGAAGTAGAAGGGAAGCCTTGTTTAATCTCATCAAGTCCCTGTGATGTGAGATGTCTCGTGTTGTTTAAAAAAGAATACATTAGCTTTAAGCATGTGCTTATCAGGGTGGTAAAGTGTAATTTAAAAAAACCTCCATCAGCTCTGTGAGTTTTTCACATACACCTTTAATGCAAGAGGACCTTTCCTTGAACCTTTCTTGGAAGCTAAAATAAAAGTTCTATTTTATATCTGAGAATTTAATATCTCCACATAAAAATATCTCTTATTCTTCATTTTGCAAATGGCAGACAAGAAGGGTTTGCATAGATTTAAGGAACTGGGTGGGTTCACCTGGAAAAGAAGAAATGGGTGGGGCAGAGAGACAGATGATAGCACTGCTCAAGGCCTGCTATGCTGCTTTGCTGCAGAGGAGGGGAAATATCTCTGGGTAGAATGAATGGGGTATCCTGGCAATGTATGGTAAGAATATATATTCCCAAAAGGTTCATTCAATATGTAAAGGTCCTCCCAGCTGCCCAGCTAGAGCAAGCAGGCATATATATTGAATAGCAGTGATATAGCAACGTGGTGCAGGTATTGTAGATTTAGTTACAAACACATCATTTCATAAAGTGCAGGAGAAGGCAATGAGAGTTGAGATTAGAGTGGATACAAGTTTAAATTATTACGTTTAGCCAGATGTTTAGACTGAATTTGACATTTTTGTCCGCCTATCCAAACCTTCCCAAGGATCTGGAATAGACAGATGTTGTTGTTTGACAGTGTTAGAGGTGTCATTGCAGGTGTCATTGCTGTTCCAAGTATATATTTAAAACCAGATTGATCTTGAAGAAACAGGAAGAAAAATTAATGGGATCTGGAAGAATAACAATCCATACAACAGTACAATGCCCCAAATACGGATATAGCAGCCCATCGCTCCATTAACATTTTCCTTTCTTCCCAAAACTATAGCCTATGGTTAGAGTGCAATTCACTTCCTAGGTCATAAGGTTATACAGATATGTTTACTACTGATATTTTGCACCTTTTCAACGGGGAAACCAATCTTTTCAGGTTAATTTATCTGCCAAGGAAGCCCTGAAAGATGTTTTAAAACAGCAGTTTTTAGATCTTTCAGACCTAAGACACAGCCTTAATACCAATCTATAATATTAGAAATGGCATTTCAGAAAAAAATGGCAATTTGCATCCACAAAATTCCATTTTTTACCACATGTGTTTGTTAATTTCCTGCCCTTCCAGTTTGGCCAAAGGAAATTAGCAATACCTGAAAAAGACTTTATTTTCGTTTGCATTTGATCTTGGTCTGTTTTTTATCTGGCAGAATTTACACTGGATTTCAACCCCAGGAGGAAAACTAAGTTTCTAAGTGGAAAGATTTATCAGAAAGATAACATTCATCATATATTGCCATAGGTGTCCAGTACAAAATGCAATGACAAAAGTATGATAAAATATGCATTGCAGCCCTGGCCTGTTGTACACGAATTTTGATGGGTGAAAATACATGAATCATCATTTATCCCTGAAGACACTTATACAACCATTAAGACCTTTGATAAATGAAAATATATGTTTAAATAGAAACTGACTCTATCTGTGTTGCATTTTAGATATCATCACAATTTTGTTAAAAAAAAAAGAGTTCAGAGAAAATGCAAGGATGGAAATTATTTAGCTGGACATTTATTCCATCAGGGAAATTGTCTTCATATTGATTGAATACATTGTCATTTGATCCTAACTACAATGATGCCAACATGATGACATGTGTCATGTCACAGTGTACACCCGACCCATCATGTGTAAGTATGTCATAGAATAAACAGAACTGGAAGGAGCCTTGGAGGTCATCTAGTCAGCTGTGGGTGGTTAAAACAAGCAAGATGGCACCTGCAGCAATGTAATAAAAAATCTGCATACAAAACAGGCAAGGTTTCATTGGTGATGCTGTGTCTGTCATCTCACCTGCTTTGACCCCCAAATGCGGGTGCAGTGGGTCACGATGCAACTTTTGTCACTTTCTCCCAGCATACACTGATGAAAATTATCCTCCTTTTATTCAGGTCCACCTAATCCGAATAATTGGCTTTCAGTGAGTTGCTGCTATAAACTTAAGAGTCTGTTTTATGTATCATAGCCAAAGGCAATGAAGCGATTTGGCCTTCTTCTTTTTTTTAAATTCTAGACAAGTTGGGAAAATGGTTATCTGTGCCTCCAGAGATATAGGATCTTTTCTGGAAGTAGAATTGTTTGCCCACATTCCCTGCTAACTTCACGGGCCATATGAACGCCTGTCTACCATTATGTGCTGCAAGTTCCAGCAACAACCTGCATCTTCCAAGAACAAAATAAAAGTCACTAATCACTGTTGTGAGGTTTTAGCCCTACGTTTTTTGAGGCCTAGAATCGGTAATTTGGAAGTGGAATGCAAAACAATTCTGCCACTTTTCAACAGGTCTGCTGCTCTTAAGTCTGATACAAATGGCTTCATGGACCTCCCCCTCCCCCTTTCCTTTCTCTTTTTAAAAGGGTATCGATATGCTTCAGTTTAAATGTTTTGGGTTGGGATTTTAGAAGCTGCTTCATGCTGAATGTGGACTGCAGCTGTCACTCAGAATTATTTCTCCTGAAGGAAATTATTCCGTATAATTGCTATGGGTGATTCTCTTTCTCAAAATGGGGGATTTAGACTATGGATGCAACATCTTTCTTGTAGAATGGTCTAATGATGTACAAACTTAGTAAGTGCTCGTATTAAAATGATTCATGTTTCTGAAATATTAATAAACGTAAAGGTTTCTTTTTAGTCAATCACAAGGATTGAAATCTAATAATCTACCCAATTATCATGTGAAATACAATAGCCATATTTATCATTCCCAACTGCCTCTCCTAAATTAAAGTGACTCTGTTCACAAACTTTATTCTCCTTTTGATTTGTACAGAGCTTAAAATTGCAGCCACCTCCACTTGCGATGCAAATTGTTTTTAAGACTCCAAGAAATACAAAGCTATCCAATCACTGAGGTTTTCAGATCATGTACCAGGAAACTTGCTAACCCAAATGGGAATACTAATGGGAATACTCTATTCTGTATTCCCATTAGAACTAACAAATCTGTCATGCAAAAAGTCTGAATGACTATTAAATAGTAGCAAAGCAATAGAATGAATTCTAACTCTACTGGGCATTTAGATTTTTTTTTTCAGCCTATATTTGACTGCTCTGCTTCATATATAATATGGCTGTCTACACTTATGCCTCTTTTCTAGCAATAGCATTTAGGCTTATATAATGCCCCATAGGGCTTTGCAGCAGTCTCTGGGTAGTTTACAATGTGAGCATTATTTGCATATTGCCCCCAATAATCTGGGTCCTCATTTGCCGACCACAGAATGATGGAAGGTTGAATCATCAGAATCGAACTCCAGGTTGTGGGCAGAGTTTGCCTGAAATACTCCACTTCACTCCATTGAACCACCAGAGTTCTGGTTTCTATCTAAATGTATCCCACCATTTCCTGCAACTGTTTGTGTAAATTAAAAGAACATGAATCACACCAAAAAAGGAAAAGAGTTATTTGGCAACTTTTTGGATATGCTCTTGGGACCACCCCACCCTCTTGAGATTCCAGGGTGGAACATGAATTGAGAAATCCAGTTTGCTCTAGGGATGGGAAATTCCACTGAGCCACACTCTATAATCTTGTTCATTAATTTTAAGGTAATTGTATCAACTTTGATGCCTTTTTAGGTTCCTTCCTTCTTCATGTTTTGCCATTCAGCAGCATCTGTGTAATCTGATACATTTAAAGAAAACTGAAATTAGATACTGTAAAATTACTCAACTTATTACAGTAACATGGAAACATGGAATCTACTGTTAGGGTACATAGACAGGAAGCGTTCTCTCTCTCCCCCCCCCCCTCTCTCTTTTCTACATTACACCATAGATGTCTAGGTATGTGATTACTTCTTAATCTGTCAATTTTTCTAAGTAAAAAAGCAAACATGTCACTCTTTTTTGAGAGCTCTATCCCCTGAAACATTTGGGCTTTGTCTTGTTTTGTTTCTATCTTGTAAGCCACAAAACCCAAACTAACCAAGTAAAAGAATTATGTGCTCACCCCATCCTTTAAATCCTTCCTGTTCTGACACAAGATTAGGAGACTGAATTTTTGTCCCACCAAATAAGATGACTGATAAACAACAAATTTGGTAGATTCTTTTAATAAATGATGTGACACTGTTCACTGACCGATTCAATGGCCCACCATTTAGATCAGGGCTGTCAAACTTGCAGTGTCACGGCAGTGTCATGTGACATGTTGGGACTTTTTTCCCCTTCGCTAAACTGGGCATGGGTGTGGCCAGCATGTGACGCATCCGGCCCACAGGCTGCAAGTTTGACAGCCCTGATTTGAATGGTCCACAAAGTAAGCATTTTATGAGAAATTTATGATTTGTGGCATTGTAGATAAATTGAAAAGTGCATTTTGGAATCTAAATATCTAATAAGCAATTGCAAAATCTGCAGAATGGGGAATTTTTAGTTATAAGATGGCCAAGAGGTCTGTATCAATGTCCTACCTTGCATTATATTGCCCTTTTTTCAACATCCTTGGCAGGTTTCAATATACTTCCCAAAGGAAGGCATTTCAATATACTTCCCAAAGGAAGACATTACTCTCCATTTGAAGTTTTTCATCCTGGAGAATATGAGCAGCCAGGGAAGTTGCAGTGTGATGGAAAGATGTCTAACAAAAAAAAACCCTCTACAGCAACATGCATTGCACATAATGAACTACCCACTTTTCTGGGCTTGCACAACAGTTAAGCCATAAAAACCAAACTAACCAAGATTAAACTAAGCAGCCTTAGCATATTGTGTAGTGTAGCCTAACTGAAAGAAGCTCCAACTTCTGACAACAAAATGCATTCAGAAATCCCATCAAAAGAGCATCTAAATAAATCCTCAAGTACCCTAAAAAAGGCTCTCTTGTTGGAGAATAGCTGCCCAATCTTGGTAAATATTCATCCAGAATTATAGCTAAAAGGAACTCTATCAAGAGGTGTAGTAAGAACCATTAATGCTGATGCTTTTAAAAAAGAAGTTAAACTGATTCACAAAGGAAAATGTTATGATATTTATTTGTGGCTTCCTGATTTAAAGACCATATACCTACGGATAGCAGTTGTCAGATTCAGCAATGGAACAAGAACTAAATTATTGGATTGGTGAAATGCGGTGGACCTAGTATACTTGGATTTCAGTAAGTCATTTAATAAAGTAGAACATAACCTTCTTAGTAACTTAGAAAAATGTGGGATAAACAGCATCACTACCAGAAGGATTACTCTACATGTTAGTCTTTAATGGAACTATATGTACATGGAGGGAAGCAAACAGTGGGGTACCCCAAGGTTCTGTCTTAGGCCAGTACTCTTCAATATCTTCATAAACAATTTAGATGGGGGAATAGAAGGGGAACTCATCAAATTTCAGATAACACCAAGCTAGCAGGAATAGCCAACACTACAGACTATAGGGTCAAGATCAAGAAGAATCTCAACAGACTTGAACACTGGACCCTATCTAACAAAATTAAATTCAATGGTGAGAAAAGTAAGGAAAAACCAAATGTATAGATATAGAATAGGTGGTACCTGCCTCCGAGAGGATCTAGGAGTCCTAGTAGACAATCACATAAATGTGAGCCAGCAGTGTGCTACATCTGCCAAAAAAGGCAGTGCAATCCTAGGCAGAATTAACAGAGGGATAGAATCAAGATCACATGAAGTATTACTATTGCTTTATAAGGCATTGGTAAGACCACACTTGGAATACTGTATCCAGTTCTGGTCACCACAGTATAAAGAAAAGGTTAAGACTCTGGAAAGCAGAGGTGGTATTCAGCAGGTTCTAATCAATTCTGGAGAAGCGGTAGCAGAAATTTTGAGTAGTTTGGAGAACCTGCAAATACCACCTCTGACTGGCCCCGCCCCCATCTATTCTCTGCTTCCCGAGTCCCAGCTGATTGGCTGGGTCTTCTTTTGTTGTCCTGCCTAGGAGAACGGAGCTGGAAAGCAGGCTAGTGGGGTGGGGATTTTACATTATCCTTCCTCTGGAGTGGGGTGGGAATGGAGATTTTACATTATCCTTCCCCTGTCATGCCCGCCAAGCCACACCCACAGAACCAGTAAAAAAATAATTTGAATCCCACCACTGCTGGAAAGAGCAAAAAAGATGATTGAGGGCTGGAAGCTGGAATAGTTGCAGGAATTCTATTTAATGAAAAGAAGAATTAGGGGTGACATGATGGCAGTGTTCCAGTATTTATGCCACTGCCCAAAACAAGAGTCACCCTATTTTCCAAAGCACCAGAAGGCAGGACAAGAAGCAATGGATGGAAACTAATCAAGGAGAGAAGCAATATAGAACTAAGGAGAAATTTCCTAACAGTGAGGAAAATTAACTGGAGGAATGGCATGCCATCAGAAGTTGTGGGTGCTCCATCACTGGGAGGTTTTTAAGAAGAGATTGGACAACTATTTGTCCAGAATGGTATAGGGTCTCCTTCTTAAGCATGGGTTACAGTAGAAGACCTCCAAGGTCCCTTCCAACTCTGATATTCTGTTAAAATGGTTTGGGAATCTCTCCAAAGCATCTGTTTTGTTGTTATGGAAAACAGGATGCTGAATTTCAAAGATCCTTTGGGTCTGATCCAGCAGTGTTCTTCTTACCTTTCTTATGAGTAAGATCCAGAAAAGCACAACTGAGGAAAGAATTACGCACATCACTCTATTCTTCATTTCAGATTGCATTTTTGCCCAAACACTTTGCAGTAAAATAAAGCTCAGATGTGTCTAATCAAGACTTCTTTGAATATTCCGTTTTGGCTAGAGAGAGAGAGAGAGAAAGTCCCTTCTAGTCTAGGTGGGAACATTCTGAGAATCGGTGCTTTGGTCAGTTCAGTTTATCAGGCTGAGAGTGACGCATAATCTGCCTCCAACATCCTTTGTTAGCTATTTTAAGAGATCTCCACTTCAGGAAACACGGGAAATTACAGCGAGTGGATCTTCCATGTAGTAATCTAGGAGGTGATTGGCTGGAATCGTCTTTGATCCTGACACTTTGTTCCCATCAGCCTCCTTATTTTTATTCTTTATTGTCTTAAACGAAATCTAATTCCCCATCCGACTTGTTCTGTGAAAAAAAAAATATATCCTACAATTTAATGCAAGCGATGAAGGATGTTGTCTATACAAGCCTTATATTGGCTAGGAATTCTGGGAGCTGCAGAAGAGCACCAAGTTGCTTTCAGAAACTCTGAAACTCTTATTACATAGCAGTGCTGGAACCCTGGAACTTCCTCCTGAGGGCATCTTGTCTTGCCTCCTCTTTTAATCAAATGATCAAAACATCCTATTTGGAAATTCAGTTCAAGTTATGAAGGCCTGTCCCACATTATTATGATTTCAAAGAATTATTTTCTATGGTTGCCATGGTTGCCAGCCCCTCTGCAAACTCAGAGAGTGGCCACAACTTGAGAAGTCCATAGCACGATGTTAGTGATCCTCATCATAATCCCCACTATTTCTCCCAGGATGGACAATGGGGCACCTTTCTAGAAAGCAACTGCTCACTGCTTTTTCAAAGAACAGTGGCGCAGAGACAGAAACAAAGCTAGCATTAATTTTTTAGGGCCCTTTGCTTTACAGTGTGCTTTTTTCTTGAAACACAAATAGAATAATGAAGAAGAATTGAAGCCGGGAGCCTGCTGGATGCCGAAAACACATTGGATCATTGTCCTGAATCAATAGCGGGAACAGAACATAATTAGCTTTTAGATTTTGAACTTCATTACAACTGGAGGAACAGTTCTCGTCTCAACCAAAAAGAAAGAAAAAACAAAATGCCATAATAAAATGTTCCTGCAAGACACAATATATTAAAAAATGTGTGATTTTGTGATAACGTTTGCTAAACCACATATTAAATGGAAATTCTCCTCCTAATTTAAATACATCTAACAAATCACAGACTAATGTCTAGTTTCATGACTCATTTTTGGGGGGCGAATCTTTATTTCAGTCACATATTGAAACAGTTAACTGTTGTTTTTTTTAATGGATTTATATAGCTCTTCAGTCAAGATGGGCACTGATACTGTTTGATACTGTGTGCTAGTTGAAAAAAGATGGAGAGGGATTTACAATTCAAAGAAACAAACAAACCAGCCAAGAATCTTTTTTTAAAGATTTTGAATTCTTTTCTTAATTGTATCTCATAGTATATGATTGATTATATAATTGATTTCCTGCACTTAAGACATTTTGTTGATACCTAAGCAGCTCTAGATAGTCTTGTTTACAGTAAATCCATAGACCACCCTGGCTTCTGAGAATAAAAGGGAACCGAATATAATAATGAAGAGCTGCTGATCTAAGCTGCCTCCATGAACAGAACAAATGTTGTTCTGTTGTGGTGATACTTGTCTTGACGTTAGAGTCCTTACTTGCACCTTGTTTGCCCTTTCCAGTCCACTCTACCATCCTGGCTGTTTTATCCTTCCAGTTCTTCAGAAATTAAGACACTTCTTCAGCATCTCTGTTGCAGTGACATCAGGAGCTGGTCCTGGCTGGGCGCCTCTTCCTTCCTCCCTCATTTCTTAGGTCACTCACACACACATACACACACTTTTCAGGAAGAAAAATCAGCTCTAACTCTGCATCAGCCTTGGAACACCAACTTCCTCTCTTAAGAGTAGCAGCAAACAGCTTCCTTTGACCGCTGGTGTCCCAGACACTCTGGCTCCATGACACACCCACCATGTGCAGAAAAACAAGCGACAGGAGAACATGCTTTTTCCCATTAGGAATTCCAATTTAGCTGGAGCATCAATTAAGCCACCCCCCTCCCCCCAAAAATAAATCCCAAACAAAACACCTGTAATATTTTGAGTTGGCTCTGTACAGGAGGCCACCAAAGAGACATGCAGGCACCCAACACCTTTTAAACCAGTTTAACAAGGCCTTTGTTAAATACTTTCCCTCAGGTGGTGTATTCTCCCTTTTTAAAGAGCTGGTAAGACCAGCAGAAGCAGAGTGATCTGGAAGAAAAAGCTTCATTTTTTGCAGCACAGTTCTGACTGACTGGCTGGGCCCACCATATATTATTCCCTCAGGAACCAGAACAATCCCTAGATTAAAGGTGAGCAACCTACGTTGCAGAGCTGCGCAGGGTTCCTGGGTCTGTTTCAGCAGCAGTTCTTCCAACTACACCCAATTGCAACACTAACTTTCAGTTGCCTATTACCATAACTCCAGGGCATGCTTTCTTGTCCTTTGGAAACCAAAAACACAGCTTTTAAAAATCCACTAATCCCATTCTCCTCCAAACTTAAAAAGAAAGATTCAGACTTTCTATGTTGTGACCATGCCCACTTTGCATCATCTGTTTGCTTTCTGGGACCCTTCATCCTTAAGCATGAAGTGCTGTTCCTGGCCACCTAAGGCTTCCCCAGTTGCCCAGATGGATGAATTTCCTGGCAAAATTCTCAGTTAAATTGGCTAAAAAAGATTAAGAACAATTTACTTTCTTTTCCCCTGGATTCCCCATGAACTGGAGCCATAATAAAGGTACAGTACCTAGTATTTTCACCAGTAAGTATCCCCTTTAACCAGTAAAGAGCAGAGGGATGGGTGGGATATACAAGCTAAGGGCACCCGTCCAAAGTTTCTTCCCATCTGACTCATGCAAACAAGCTAAACTACGTGCAAAATATCATTGTCCTGGAGGCTTGCATGCCCAGTTTGCAGTTATTCTTTGTAACTGAAAGCAACAGAGAGCCAATTCAGACAAAGGAGGATGCTAAAAACAAGTTATATTTCATTAACACACTTTATCCTCTACGTCAGGTTTCCTTAGTAGGATGTTTACTTGCACATTGTTGCATATATCTGCATATATTTGAATATGCTCATATAGAGACATGATGCAAATTTTAAAATTGTTCCTGTTATTCAAAGAACAATACAGATCGTCTCATTTTTGACATACCATTCATGTCAGTTCGTTTTCTGTAAGGAGATGGAGGATCAGATTTCCTATCAGTGACTGCCATTTTTCCCCATAATGCCACTGACATTGCTTAAATCTACATTATTAAGAGTGAAGAAGAAGAGGAAACTGTAGGAGTCAATGCAATTCATTGGTTTTAAGTTCAAGCAAAGTCTGGACAGCCATCTTTCCAGCCTATACTGAATAGGGGGGGTCAGATTTAGTAGTGCAGATGACCCTAGCTGACTCTATGATTCTTTAGTCTTTCTTCAGCCAGTTTGCAATGTGAATCTATTTTAAGTCCCTCAAATACACAGAATGTTCATTTGCATTGCACATGTCTCTATCAGGTTTCTTCCTCTTGAAAAATCATCAAACGCAAAACAAGTGACATTGGGTAACAAAAAGTAAGGTGTGGCCCAAAGCTCTCTGCAGTGAACATTCACAAGTGAGATACTGCCATGAAGAAGGACAGGAATAGACAATGTGGAGCTCATAGGCACTGATATGTATCTCATCCATTCCCTTGATACCAGCTTCTCCATCTCACCTGACTTTTTTAAAAGATTATTTTAATTATAAAAACAAAATAAAAAACTACCATGCTGCCAAACTCTAGTCCCAAATATATCTATTCTCAGTTTCCACAAAATGGATAAAGAGTACTCAAAGAAACTAGTTTACATTCTGATAAATGGCTGTTCAGGACTGGCCATCCTCAAAGTCTCAACCTTTTTTATATGTGTTGCAGGGTTTACAGACTGTCCTGAATTCCCAAATGTGGTAAAATGATTAAAGGTTTCCATTAGGACTAGCAACATCCAGATCCAAGTCTCCATTCATTCATGAAACCCGTTGAGTGATCTTCTGCTAACAGCCAGCTGCCTGTAATTAGGCAGATCGAATCTCTCCAGGCTCAAGGTTGACTCAGCCTTCCATCCTTCCGAGGTGGGTAAAATGAGGACCCAGATTGTGGAGGCAATATGCTGATTCTGACTCTGTGAACCGCTTAGAGAGGGCTGTAAAAAGCATTGTAAAGTGGTATATAAATCTAAAGTGCTATTGCTAACGTCTTTGCCATCCAGTAAAACTTTGCATGATTATCTATATTTAAGTCTGTCTGATCTAATAGGGAAAGTGTATTTCTGCACTTCCATCACTGCAAATTTTTCTCTCAACAAAAGTGTCACTTATTGTATTGGGAGCTTATTAAAAGTATGTATGCAATGTATTTGATTTTCTCTATCCAACATGGAGGACTAGAAGCAGCTTTCGTCAGCAATATGGTGGAATTTGCCCTCAAATAATGCAGATAGGAGACTAAAGTGAGCACATTTCTATAGTACTTTAAGGTCAGAATATGTGAACTAGATATGTAAAAAGATGAGTCATAGATTTCTTTGTGCCCAGTAGTAATAAAAATAATGGTGAATAAATTAAATCTTTTCAAAGCTTTATATTGCTTACTCTTTGTTTGGGGTCTTTTTAGCTATCTCTATCCCCTTAAAAATTACAAATTACAACCACACTCACTTAAGATTTGTATTAGAATTTTTCTCCAATAGAATTAGAATTATCACTAAGATAACTGAAGAAAATATTGCATTTATTCAATAATTAAGACATAAGACTTAATTAAAGGCATACCAGATACTAAATCTGTTAAAATCTGTTAAAATCATTAATGAACCAAAATCAGTAACTATGTATGGGTAATTTTGAGACCATAAACTGAATTATAAATCTCAAAAGCATGTAAAATAATTGGAATAAGATCCACTCTCTAAACAGTCCTAATTTTTAGTTAGAGATAACTATAGATATGTATTTTCTTCAGTTATTGTGTTTTTATAAATGTAGTCATTTTTACAGGAATATTGTCCCTATTTAGTTACCAATTTTGTATGGGCTTAGTAGTTTGAAAATAGTACCCTTGTCTTCTGTAATTTATCCATAGACTGTTCCCCTTACAAAACACTTAAAATCCATAATATACTCTTTAACCCAATTGGTGCTAATAAATATATCTATATGTGACATAACTGCTTTTCACTGACCCACCAGATTAAGCTGGTGGTGCTCTATTTTGATAATTTCTAATATAAAATATAAAAAATAGACAAAGTCTATGTTAATATGCAGCCTTACTTAACCTATTTCTGCTTTAGGATGGGGAAGAAAATTGTCCCCATTATTACTTCTAATCTGAAGCGGAACATTCACTTCCAGATGTTTAGTTAACTGGAATCACCAATAATTCCGATCTTTTCATATTTCTTCCAAGTTATATCACAGAGAATAGATCCAAAGGCTGATTTAAAATCTATAAAGGCTACATAAAATAGTCCCTTAGATAAAACAGTATATTTTTCTGTCAAATTAATGGTTTAACAATGGCACATGGGGATTTCTCTTATTAAAAAGCTTGTTCATCTCTTGTTCTAGTCATTTCACAAGAAGCAGATTGGCAAACAATTTGTGATGATATATGGTAGTACAATAGTTAATTTGGTCAGCTTTATTACTATTTATTAAAATGGAAGATGAGGATGGCAACAATACATAGATATTTAGAATATGGATGTTTATTTATCCACCCAATAAACACTAGGTATATGTTGAATTAAAAATATTAACAAATTCTGAGAAAAATATACCATCTATACATGTTTATGTACTAGGTTATAAACAATACATATATGAAATATATATTTCCAATTCCAGTTTTTCTCATGAAAAACAAAATAGGGCAGAAACATTCATTTTGCTGTTAGTTGTAAAATATTCAGAAATGTTATATCTCTAGACATGATAAATATGGAGGTCAATCTAACAGACAACTAGGCATAAGACTACAGAATATATTTTCCGCAGGGGACGTCCAGATGCAACATTCCTTAGAGTGCTCAATCTATTTGTCCTCCATTTTTGCTGGAGGAAGAAACTGGTGTTTGCTGTGGTTGTTGATTAGTCTTTCGACTATCTTGTTGATGCTACAGTTCTCTCCATTCAGAAATTGGAGCCAATTCAAAATAATCTCGCTCATGTTCTTTGCATAGTTCCAGGAATACCTGAACAATACAATAAATCTATAATAAAATAAAGCTAAAAAGGAATTGCCCACACAGTACATTATAAACTGCTAGCATTGATTTTGACTTCTATCTAGGCACATCTGAGAATATAAAATAATTGCACAATGGATTATAGCAGTTATTTCTGTGTTTTACTTGAGGTGGAAACACAAATGTAAATTTATCTATGCAAGGTTAAAGCATTAAAATGTTTTGGGGTTTTTCCAGCATGCATCTGATGTTTCTATAACTCTCTTTATGAGTGCTACAAAGATAGCATAGCGCTTAAGATCCTCCCTTAGCCTAGAGAAGGTTGCTAGTTTAAAATACTTTTTGAGTAGCTACTTTTCCCTCTGGCCTTTTTAAAATATAAAGTAAGTCTCACAATTGTTCCAGTTACTTGAGATTGAAGAGTTTCTGCCTCCTGCTCCCTAATAGCCAAAATATCTTATAGACCAGCATTTTTTAAATTCTAGTATGTAAGAGAGTACTTTCTCACTATAAGTACCACTATGTTATTTGAATATCTAAACCCAGAGGTGGTATTCAGCAGGTTCTGACAAGTTCTGGGGAACCGGTAATGAAAATTTTGAGTAGTTGGGGGAACCGGCGGTAACCTTCCCCCAGGAGTGGGGTGGGAATGGAGATTTTGCAGTATCTTTCCCCTGTCACGCCCATCAAGCCACACCTACATAGCCAGTAGTAAATATTTTTGAATCCCAACACTGTCTAAGCCATTACCTGTTCCAATGTATTCAAGGAAAAGCTGTACTCTTCAAGACCAAAGTGCTGTTTAGCTGTGTAAATAAAATATCAAATCAGTTACAGCTGGTTGATTTACCCCTAACTTGGGTGATAATTTGCTTTCCTTCCTCATGACATGATTACTTTTTCTATCCAACACAAATCTCTTTACTCACTGTGATAGCATCTACACAGATTTTTAAGAGTTAACTTAGGGCCTTATCCAAAGTATGCTTTTGACATGGAAGATCACTCTTTTTGATTACCCTTTT